>JAMZAV010007647.1:0-70484 GCA_024449915.1 Sweltsa coloradensis
GACAAAGACAATGACGCCGACGTGAGAACCACCCTTCCTCCCTTACCCGTGGCTGGTTCTGACCAGCATGGGCTCCTCCTCCCCCCCCCCCCTAGGCTAGAGTGGTGCATTATGACCTAACGGTTGACGCGTCCTTCAACCAAATAAACAAATCCCCATCCCCCTTACTTTACCCATCCCCATAACCCTCTTATTTCAACAGTATTTTTGTATTTCAAAAGATTTTCTACAATGGCGTTTCATGAATAAAATATAAAATAACGTTTAATTGTGAGTTTTATGTAATTCCCTTTTGTTTATTATCAATCAATTTGTTTAATATCATTATTTAATATCACGTACAACGCAGAGTTACACATAACTTTATATCTTGTCTATCAAAGCCATAGGCGTTTTCCTAGTTATTATCATTTATTTAATGCTTGTATTTCCTTGAGAAGCAAGATTCAATCTTACCCCTTTAGTGGAGACAATAACACAGCAGAGAATGAGCCGAACAAGACACAGACGTCTTCCCACTCCCAGTGTTGCCATATCTTCTTCTTGCTGTGGCCTCGGTTGTTACCAAGGCGGTATGAATAATGTAAGGCACGGCACAGATCTTTGGCTGTACAAATAAATGTGGCCGTTCCCTGATCGAGTTTTTCGCAGTATTTGCTGCTGCTCACTAAATGCCGACCAATATGGCGACTACCATCGGCGGCCGCTATTAAAATGGCGGCGCTAAAACAGCTGGTATTTTATTTAATTGATTGATAAAAACTCTTGAATGAAAAATAAATAATGTGAAATGTAATTTTTATTCATCTGCTCCGTTTTTGTTTGTTTTGGAATGTTCAAAGCTTAAAAGTGAACCTTGACAATACCGACGAAATTGCTTTGGATTCGAGGCTCTAACCGACCACCATTAACGTTGAAAGTGGCTACGGTTTAAATGACGCCATGCTGCCTCCTTACATTATTCATACCTCCTTGGCTAATACCAGTGAGTGGTAATTAGCCCGCTGCTCTTATATACACTCGACAGTGACCCTCATTATAGAAATACAGCCTGGATTGTGAACCGTTTCCTTTGATTCCTTCGCAACCAGGAATGTAGTCAACATTCCATGTTTATTTCATCTGTTTCGCATCCGTTTATTGTAGACCAGATATTAACTACTTATATAAGAGGCGTCTCAATAATTACATCGCTTCTACAATACAATAATAACTATCGCATCCAAGCAACGATACAAAGAGGCGGACATCCTCGCAATCTCCGTCAATGAGTTATATAACATCACTTATATGACAATATGAATCTTAGCATCCGCATTGCCAGTGCATTATTTTAATCCCGTCTGAGCCCTGGGTAGAATTGGCCCAGAGCATGGCTCTGCTAATCGTAAAAGGCGATTCAAGAAAAAAAGTCCACCTCGGAAACATCAGCTAGTAAGAAGGGAGTATATAACTCTCCGAAACTAGAGGTGAGCTCTGGCAATCGTCGTCGGGGACCTTGCCCCCCTTCCCTTGACGACTCCTCGACGACGATGACGACAATGACACAACGAACGATGACAAAGACAACGACGACCGCGACGTGAGAACCCCCTTTCCTCCCCTTAACCCGTGGCTGGTTCTGACCAGCATGGGCCCATCCTCCCCCCCCCCCTCCCCCTAGGTTAGAGTGGTGTACATTATGCACGGTAACTGTTGACGCGTCCTTAATCCAAATTAACCAAAAATCCAAGTGCAGTTTTGGATAAGCTAAGCGAAGACTTCAATTTCACCACCCTTAAAAGATCGTTTGGGTGTTTTTTTAAATTGTAAATTGCCTGTATGGTATGCGTTCTACCGGCCAAATGGCTAACCGTAAAAAAAGCAATATTAAATAAATGTAAATAAACAAACATCACAGTTCCTCGCCATCATAGTTATTGGACCATTGAAATTTCAATGTATGCAAGAAACTAATTTTTTTCAATTTTGTTTACATATATATTGCTTTTTTTGTTGGATGAGCGTAGCGATCGTAGCGAGCGAAGCGAAGATTCCATTTCACTACACTGGAGAAAAAAATCCGGAATGTTTTTTTTTCTTTTTCTTTCTTTTTCTTTTTTTTATGTATTTTGGGCTGTTTGTTAACACGATTTCGGCTAAACCGATACTCCGATTGCAATGAAATTTTATGAAGGCCTTAGAAATCTCTTAACTTAGAACTTCCACGTTTTTGAGCGCAATCGGTAAATTATTTCTCGTGAAAATCGCAATTTTACGATTTTTTTCGATTTTTAACAAAATTTTTCGATCTATAACACCTACATGCTTTGTCCGATTGAAATAATTTTTTCACAGCACCTTAATTTTATGAATTTATATATTCGAGTCAAATTTGAGCGTTATCGAAAGATAAATTTCTTTAAAAATTCGCAATTTTAGACTTTTTTCGATTTTTTAAATTTCTTTGGCTTATAGCACCTACATGCTTTATCCGATCGTAATGATTTTTTCATAGAACCATAATTTTATGAATTAATATTCTTGTGAAAATTGAGCACAATCGAATAATATTTTCTTATGAAAACTCGAAATTTTACGATTTTTTTCTTTTTTAATTGCGATTAATTACCAAAACTAAAATTAAAGTTATTTTTTATTTAATTTAAATTAATTTTTAAAAAAATTAATTAAGAAATGATTTTTTCACAGAACAACAGAAAATCCGCATAACACTTGGCAACTCAATGCACCAATTACGCTCATCCAACAACGCGGCGGGACTTAAGCGTTTTCCTAGTTTTATTGAGATAGTTTGCCCATCCCTTGAAAATAGAAACCTAGCTTTCCGAAACGATAGGAATAAATATTGAGTTTCATAAAATATATGCATTAAATTATCGGTAAAGCCATAACATTTTTATATATTTGTCATTAATGTGTTTATATGTTACAGTATCATAAGAACATTTCGACGCTAGTATAATGAATATTTTTAGCCGTTTAAACGCCACTTTGTTAATGTGACTGATTGCTTATGTATGACCTTCGTTTCTGATGCATTAACACAGTGGACGTAGAAGTTTTAGATACACTTTTGTTTTATTCATTCTGAATAATAAGACAATTAAAAATGACCCAAACTTTAATATGTGTATTAAATTATTATTATTTTGTCAACAAAGGTATCCACATTAACATGCCAATTGATATTTATTTTCGCACAATAAAACTATGATTTTTAAATTCACAAACAACATAGTTACACTAGGAAAACGCTAAAGTCCTGTCGCGTTGTTGAGCGAGCACCGGTACGTGCAACACGACCCGAGTACGACATTCCCATAATGTTACATACCAATAAGTCTTAAGGTCTTGACCGATTTAGCTGAAAATTTGATAAATAGGAGAGAATGTTGTACTTTTTGACCCTGCAAAATTTCATAACGACCGAAACATTTTTTTTTTTAATTTTTATAACCAACGATCGGATTTAGTTCTAAAACTATACAGCAAACCGCAAAGGTGGTATGTACATGTGTGTAAAATTTCAGGTCGATCAGAGAAACGTAGCGACCTGTACCGAAGCTGTAACAGAAAAAAAAACAGACATTCGAGCCATAAGAGTCAAGTAGAGACGCTCGCTACGCTCGCTGAATAAATTTATGGAAATTTACGTTAATAGCATGACTAAATACCAAACTAACAATTTACTTTTTACTGTAGTAAAAAGTAAATCAATAAGGAATCAGAAAAGAATCGGGAACAAAAAAATAATGTTTTTTGTTCTAGGTATCGTTCAGTTCAGTTCAGTTTGAGTGCAATAAGTAACATTTACTTTTGCTTGTTATACAGTACCGGGTTTATTTACCCTTAAAAGTAGAATGAACATAATTCAAGAGGAGATAACGCTTTAACGCCATTATTTGGCAGAATTGAAAGAGGGGGGCTTAGCTGTCATTCAGCTGAGTTTCGCAGCAAGGAGCACGAAAGACTTGACGAGAGACGGGTTCGGGTACCCAGTTCATTGATAGGTCATCAATGCCTCTATGGCCCATTGCGTCTTGTAGATATAAACATTTTGATGAGTGAGGCTATTGTAGTGATGATCGGATCAGTTGACATAGCTGTGAGGGTGTCAACTAACCCCCCACCTAAAATTATGGTGAAAACTGAGGCTTCCGGTGTATTTGAGGAGGCTGTTAGTTCAGGTCTGGGTTGGGCCAGGCGGCGAGCAGCTGGGGGGCGATTTAAGTTATTAACAACGTCTGCAAATGAATGTTGAGGGTTGAGTGGAATAACTGGTGCCAGGTTACTGTGGTCAGTGGACTTTTTGTAGGCTCGACGAGTGTACTGAGTGCCTTGTGGAGTACGAATCCGGGGGGGCCGGGATAGCGGGCTTTTGCGATGGGGACCGGATGTCTTTTTTACAATTGAAGCCTTGGCGGTTTCGGGGGAGATTTTGGGGGCATCTTTAGATGGGTGATGTCGCCACTTGAAACACCCCGGGGAACAAGTTGCAAAATGTAAAGATTCCAAAACTGCTGGCGTTAAAAGCACTGCCGGGGGCCTTTCGTCCCCGATACGCTCCACGGAAACCTTGGGGCATACGCGTTCCACCAGGTAAGGGTTACCGGGGGCTTTTAACTTGCGTTTATGACGAACGAGCTGGGTTGTTTTTTCCTCCTCCTTTTTCATTGGGTTGTGATTGACTCGTCCAAACCGAGACGCCCTGGCTCTAAAGGTCGGGGGTAGGTACTGTTTCCACTGGGGCCAAAATGCCCGGAGAAAAAGTTTCTTATTTCTTTTCCCGTCGTAGGGAATGTGTGAAACTAATTTCTTTTCCTTTTGAATTTGGTTTTAGGTCATCTAGGTTTTCCGGGGTCCGGCTTTTTTTGAAAGTGTATTTTGGATATTGTTACTTTTCCATTGGAGGCATTAATTAGCAATGACGAATTATCGGGGGGAAAAACCCCGAAAACCTGTAAGGGGGGGTCTGGGTCCTTGGTTAGGGGGGGTCACTGCTGCTTTCACGTATTGATTTTGGGGGTTGAGACCGTCGGGGAAATGTATCTGTGTTTGGGGGAGGAGGCATCAAGACATCGAGTGCGCATCTCTGCGACTGGTCTGATCAATGGACATATTGCCGACCGGGGTTTTAAACTATCCTTTTAAATTCAGGGAAATTACTATTTTCCCTTTTTATTTCTTTGTTTATTGCTCACCGCCCCCTTTATTTTTTTGTATCAATTTCTTTGGTTTGAAAAGGCCCTATGTTTCTTTGTTTTAAACAATGTTTATCTCAACGAATTACTACTGCATGGGCCTTCGTATGGTTAAGGTTTTTTCCTGTTAACTTTCGATAATTTTAATAATACAGTTTTTTTTTCTTGTGTTTGCATTCAAAGTGTGTTTATTGTGTCCGTGGATCGCTAAAACCGGGCCTTCATTTACAGTCCACTCTTTTTTTCTTTAACATGGCCTCCTTCCTCCAAGTTTCTTTTTCTTTTCATGTACACCCATTCATCTCTTCCCCAACAAAAATTTGGTCCCCCCGGGGCCGATACAATCAACATTTTCCACGTGGAAATTTTAATCGGCTTTCGAAAGAAATCTTTCGTCGGCGACTTACAACGCAGTTTAACGTCTAGCTACCGACGTAGCAAGAGTCTTTTTCAGGGGCCCCCGCAGCACTGAAGTACGGCGTCATCAGACCCTCCCAAGCCCCAGGGGCGGCGCTGCTTCCAGTGAAACATCACACAATTCGATAACTATCTGCTGTCCTTCATAATCCTATTACTAACTTTCATTGATTTTTTATAACTTCCATCAGAAAAGCGCAAGAGAAGTGTTTTAAATTTAAAACGCGTGGAAAATCAAATCGGCTTCACCATAAAACACGTTTAAAAACGTGTCAAAAACCACTCAAATCTAGTGAAATCAGATTTGGGCAAAACTCTTTTTCTATTTGGGATCGTTCGGGAAATCAATCACGTCTTAAAAGAAGACCAAATCTTCGAATCATAAAACCTACAGAACAGATTTTAAAACTTTATATTTTGGGGCTTAGCAAATCAAATGACATACTCACCCCCCCATTCCCTTTTGATAACCCAAGCCCTGGTTCTGGCAACGGTTCGCTTCTAGCACTCAAAACAACAATCTGATCAAACTTCCGGGGTAAAATTTCCCAAATTTCTCAGGTGATTCAGTCTTTGGTCAAAATTTCAAAGACACCTACTGCGCTCATACTGGAATATTTCCCTTTTACGACTTTCCCAAAAATTCCTTTTCTGTTGTCTTCATTACGTAAAATCCACTACTTTTATAAAAGAATTTGTCCTTGTCGTCTCAACTATCCCATGCATGGAAACTTGATTCAAAAAAGATATAAAACAAAAATTAATATTCAAAACACATCTCTTTTCCGTCTCCACATGTGCAGCAAACTCGGCTACGATCTTCGCCAATTATTAAACGAAGTACAAGAAATCAAAATCTATAAAGGCTCTCATCTGGGGTTTTTAAATTCACAAAAACTCTTACTTTTCAACTTACCCTTGCAGATTAAACATACACCCCAAGCGGGAATTTGAAACAAACAACATGCAACTCAATTTTCCCTTTCCTTAAGAATTATGCATTTTCCTTGAAAAGGTCCAGACATTCGAGCTTACTCATCCAAGTCTGACAATTCTCAACTAAAATAAAAAAGTCACTAAATACTTCCAGTCTAACCAAACGTATTTTTTCCACAAGCCCAAATTTAGTTTTTGCATGAAACAATAAATTTTTTGAAAATTTTTAAAATCATTTCAAATCTGCCTTTGGGCTGACGGTTGTAATAAAATCAAAAAATGCTTGTGCAATTGTTTTTCTAAATCATCAAGCCAATGCATGAAAAGCTCTGCTCTGCAATGGGGTTTCTATGCACAGCACGTTACTTTCAGTTTCTACAGATATCTACCTAAGGTCAGATGCGCGACACGTCAGCACACTGATAATTCATGCAAAAAACAGCCATCCAGTACATTACTCGGAAAATAATAGATCGGGTACTTACTGTTCGTCAAAAAAACCTATTCAACATATTATTGCCACGCTCAGTATACGTTCGGGATAATTTTTCGTACTTAATCAAATTCAGCATTACTGATTCAGAAAGCCAAGCATCTTCATAAAACCCTTGACTTAGCAAATAACTTCATTAAAAAAAGGGAAAGTCAATCATACACCCATACAAGGGTTTTAAAAACAAAACATCGACACTACGCCATGTAAACTATCATCAAAATCTATGGTTACGTTATATACACTTTGATTGTTTTTTTTTCTCCCAAAAAATCACTGCAGCCACCGTCTCTCCGATTGATACAGCACTTGGAACATTCCTCGTATTTTCACAGAGTTTCCAAATTTCGATAAACCCAGGTAATCGAACGCTGATCCGCAGACTTTACTACGATCTCTCACAAAATTTTCACTATCTCGCCCGGGGTTTTTCCCACCTTTCAAGTACAAGCTTGGTTGGTCATCGGGGGAAAGGATGCCATTTCGACAACGATCATCTCCGCTACCCACACACATTTACATAGAAATAAAAAAATTGATCATCAACTCAGCGTTTTTGGAAATAGAAAAATCCCAAAATTTATCCCCACTAAAGAAAAAAGTTGGAAACACTTTCTTAAAATACAAAACCCGAAAACTCCAAAAGGGGAAAAATTCTTTGTTCGTCTCCCCCTTAGGAAACGGTTAAACTAGGTGTTTCCCCAATTCCAAGCCTGCACGACCAGCGTTAGAAACGTCGTTTTAAAAGGCAAATATCATGCCAAGAAGATACAATTCTTTTCTACAAAAAATCGTAAACTTGGACAATGCAACGAGTCGACAACGCTGTCGAAAACTCTGAAAGGCTCCCCCTGCCACATCATGCAGTATTCAAGGAATCTACACTACTAAATACGTGTTGTTTTCATGGGTCGAAAAAATCCGCACGGACAGTCATAAAGTTTATTGCAACTGGGGTTCCCCACAATACAAGACGATATATGCTAAATTTTAGGGTTCAAACACATCAAATAGCTTCACTCGACATTGCTAAGATGTTAGACAAATACGAATGCATCCTGCGATTGAAACTTAAAACGCTTTTATGGAGAAAACCATGGTCCTGTTCAGGATCCCAACAACACATCATACGGCACAAAACAGCACCATTTCTACTACAGTGCTACATACTTAGCAGACCTGGAACTGAAAGATATCCCAGCGCATCTTTTTTTTTAAAAAAAAACGATTCTACGTAAACGACTGTCTTCATTCAAAAACGGGAAATGCTCTAAAACCCCAGAAAGATTTGCGATCTCTGTTTGCCTGGGGGGTTTTTCCCATATTTAGTGGTGTTCAAACCATTCGCTCTTTTGAGGCTGTTCCAGAAGAAGATCGTAAAAATAATTTTCCCACTCCAGTTGGAAAAAGATGATCTGTAAAAACTCTAGGTTGCTATGCACCCTGCTTCTGATAACTTTCAGATAATGATCGTTCTTCGACTCCTCACCCAGAAAGCTACTAACTCTCCCAAACGTAAAGTGCTATCGATCGTATCTACTATTTTCGTCCACTGGGTTTAAATAAGTCCCATTGTCATTAACAAACAAGATTTTTTACACATTTTGGCTAGAAAGCTAGACTGGGATGATCTTTACCCAACCCCTGATAATCTTTGGGAAAGTTCTAAAATCAACTTCCTACCATAACCCATAAAGGTTTAAAAACGACTAGTTCTAGTCAAGGAATATTTCTGACATTCACTTCACGGATTCCCCATGTTTTGAAAGGGCTTTCGGAGCTTGCATATTCTCCGATCCCTAACACAAAAGGGGCAACTGAAACCCCTTTACTTTGCTCGTAAAAGGTCGCACCTTTGAAAAGATTTCGTTTCCCCCCTTTTGAATTAATTGGGGGTGCACTTCGCTCGCCAATTGTTCAAAAAACTTGGAATCTCACTCTTGACATTGGTTTTCTATTTTCTCTGGCAACTCTAGAATGTTCTGCATGGATAAAGGCTCTCCACCAAATGGAAAACTTCATTGAAAACAGAGTACGAAATAAAAAGACTCCTGCAAATGCAAATGGAAAAACCGTCCCTCAGCAAAAACCCCACGACCTTTATATAAGGGGAAACTTCTGCAAAACTTTTTGCCCTTGTGACTTATGGTGGCCGGTCCACAATGGTTGTCACTAGTTCATTATTGGGCCTTTCCCCAAAGTGCAGCCCAATTTAATTTGAAGACTGCCGGGAAAAAAAGGCTCGTTCCACCTCACTCCCACCAAGCAGGAGGGCTTTTTCTGCAATTCTCAAACAAATAAAACACAAGGGTTAACGGCACACTGTCTTCGTTTTTTGCTAAAAAAAGCTCGCAACCATCTGCGGAGAGAAACTACCCCCTACTATCTGCCGCAGAC
The DNA here is from genome assembly GCA_024449915.1 of Sweltsa coloradensis. NCBI lineage: Eukaryota > Metazoa > Arthropoda > Insecta > Plecoptera > Chloroperlidae > Sweltsa > Sweltsa coloradensis. Next base: position 9,448 of record JAMZAV010007647.1, read on the forward strand.
TGCAAAACTCCTTAAAGTTGCATCAAAATAGCGCAAAGTGAAGCTTTGCGTAAACCCCAAAGTTTTTGTTACAAAAAGGAATTCTAACAAAGAAACCAAAAAAATCTCTACCTTTTTTTGGATAGGAAGGCATTTTAAGAGTAGGGGAGACCCCGAAATCATTATTTTCCATTTGAGTCAAACTCAATCAAATCCCACCACAGCATCCTCACTAAAATGCTCATTATGAATGAACACTTACGCTGTTTCATGCTTCAGCCAAATTTTATCATCACTTCGACAACATTACGGGATCCCATCCTAAACTATCCTGAGATCGCAGGGGCTCAGTGTTTGCCGTGCTAAAATTTTGAAGACATCGTAACGCAGAAACTCATGGGGAACTTCCGCTCCTAGAAAGGGTTATTCTTAGACTACTTTAATCCCTTTGGATATACTGACATTGGAGAAAACAACCACCACGACGAAATTCCCAAGAAACACACTTTATTCAAAACCACCAGGCCATCACTGTACAGTACAAAAATCGTATCAAATCTATCGATATCGAATGCATACAGAATGCGCGCATTATAAACATACAACCCAAATACTACATAACATTCCTTCCCTTTTTAAAAATTAAGACATTATATACTATTTTATTTACAATTACCGTAGTGAACACATAACATATCATATTTAGTTTAAAATGTTTAGTTCACTATATCTAAGCATGTATGAACAATTACAAAATATAAACATAGTATTTAAGGGTATTTTTACAAAACCAATTTTTGGGAACTTTTCGGGTTTCCCACTGGACCTTGCACCCCGGGGACGTTTGGGTTTGGGGCTACTGGCTTGGGGCCTTCGTACCACTTTGTGGGTATTCTTGGAACTGTAGGAGTTTTGGGGTGTCCTGTAACACCAGGGGAACCCTTCTGTTCTACGGGACTCTACCACTTCTGAACATGGCTTGCTAAGCCGGGTGGGTTGCTGGATTTAATCTTAGGCCTATCCATCCCTTTTAATATGAGTGTTTCAAGTTCTCGTACCAATCTATTCTATCACTACCCCCAAATAGGTATGTCCAGCACAATTCTCTTTTTCACCCCGCCCACGTCCATTTTTTTTTCCCTATAGGACCTACTGATTGACTAGCACTTGCTCTCCGTTCTCAAATTCTTAACCTTATCATTCTTTTATGAGAGCTATTACTCTGGGTTTATTACCATTACTATTTTTTGCAATGCCAAAACTTAAATTGGGTTTGAGCTTTCCAACTTGGTTTGGGGTTTTAAAATTTTTTCATAAAATCTACTGGAATAAATTTTTTTTGGACATTGGGGGTGTTTCCCGAAATGAATAGGAAAATTGTCAATTCTATGTTGGAGCGACAAACCACTACCTTTTTTCCAAATTTTTCATCATTGATTTAAATTTGTTTTGGATTTTTTTAAGTGTCTGCACCCCTCGTTTCTGCCGCACCCTTTGAAATGGGGGGTAAGGTGGGGCTATGCAAAAGTTTATAAACCCTTCCGATTGCAAAAATCTTAACTCTGTTGAAGGAATGGAGGGGATTTCTTTTAAAAGGTCTCTGGAAACCCAAAAGGGTTTAAAATTTCCCTTTTTGTCTTACTAATTACTTGGGGCATTGGAAATTTCATTTTCCCCACTTCCATCCATTTTGATTTGCTCTACTAAAACAAGTACATATTGTTACTTTTTTTTCAAAAACCCGATGGATTCCTCCAGTTTTTAGAGGGGGTTTGGGAAATTTGTTAATGGAACTCTGTGTGTGTAGGACGCTCTATGCAGGCTTCACAACTAGACACCTTTTTTTTCAAAATCTGCGTCTAACCCTGCCACCACACATGGCTTCTCGCAGCATTTTATTTTGAACTTCACTGGGTGGTTTTCTGTTTGAGAGTACATGATAGCAATTTTCAGGAATAATTTACCCATTCCCCCAAACAACCCGTTTTCCCTTTTAAGCAGCTCGTTCCCCGAAAAAATAGGGTTTTAAGTCAGGGTTCTCACATGGTTTGGCCAACCTTGTTGCGTAAAGGGGAAAAGCAGAAAGGTATATCAACTCGCGTACATTTGCAAAATCATTAGGATTACAGGGACGTAAATGATAGGGAGGGAACGCTTTGCAATGGGCTTCCTGTACTAGTAGCTATTGTGGTCTCTACTCCAACCCCTTGCAAAGGTAAAAGTGACAATGCAGCGTTGAGATTTCCTTACCCTTCCCGCTCAATATCATACCGGTAAGAGGCGTAGATTGCCCACCCCCTGAAGGGGTGAGGGTGCAAGGTTGAATTCCCCTTCTTGCGCCAAATATTGCCCCTTTGGGCTGGGGGATCATTACGAGTAGAAAATTTTCGACCTAAAATTTGTGAAAACGCTTAACAGCAATATAACTAAACCTCCTTCTCTACTTAGCATATCCTTGCTCCGCATGGTTTAAAGGGGATGACGCAAAAAATTACTGGCCTCTACACCATCCCAAAGTGTGATAGGACTGCACCAACTCCGTAAAGTGAAGCCCTCGCTACCACCATGGGTTTTTGGGACATATGCACCACCTTGGTTATCTAAAACGCTTTTACTGTTTTAAAACCTCCCCTTTAAATCCTGGGACACTGCCAATCTGACCCCTTTTTTGTAACCTATGCAACGGTTTGAGTTTAGAAACAGGTTTGGGAAAAAAACTGTTAAGAAATTTAATAGTCCTAGTAAGACTGCGCTGTGTAAAAATTAGTTGGGTCGGGGCCTGATTATAGCTTAAACCCTTTTCTAGGGGTTTGGGTGTATACCCTGTTGGGGAAACAATACCCCCGGTATTTAATACTGGTTTGAAGAATTTACATTTGGACAAATTGATCTGATTGCAACTTTTCTAAACTTTTAAGGACTACAAAAGGGGTCCTCTTGCAATCCTTCCCCAAATTTCCCCCAAAATCAAAGGGGACTAGGTAATAAGGGCATTGGGAAGTCTTTTTAACCCTGATCGTTTCTACTGAAAAAAAGCAGGCACTGGTTACCCCAAATGGTAAACCCGGGAACTATATAACCTAAAAGGGGGGTTTTCCGTTAGGGTGTGCTGAACCATCAATAATCCACTGCGGGAAACTTAGATAGTCTACACTGTGAAAACCTTTCCCTTTGCCAGTGAGGCAAGGAAATCATCCACTCTTGGTAGGGGGGAGTGTCCCCTGTCTACACCTTGTTAAAAATTCCTTATAGGACACACAAACGTATTTTTTCGAGTTTTTTTTCGGCAAAGACCAAAGGGAGGCCCATTTGGGTACCTTGACAGGTTTAAGGGGTTTCCCGTTCTTCTAACCTCTGAATTTTTACGTAACTTTTTCCTTAAATGCGTAAAATACTTAAAGCCTTTTGGAAAAATTTAAAATGAGTTTTCCTTAGACAAATATCAGCTTCAAACCTTTGGGGCGAAGTCTCACTTCCCTTGAAAAATTTGGGGAAAATTTCCCCGAAGTTGACTAAAATCCTTGAAAACAGCATTTTAAGGGAAATTTAATGTGTTAGGAAAGTTTACAGATGTTTTCTCCAAACAGGATAAGAACTTTAGCCCTTTTCCCCCCACAACGGGGTAAAAATTTTTACATCCGCAAATATCCGGGGTAAAATATGAGCCCATTTGATTTTTGTGTTTTCTACAGAAAAACCCCATTTCACCTAATTTTTAGTTTTCACCTATACTGATTTCAGCTTTAAACATCTTCCTGCAAGGGACATCGGGGAAAATTCCTTAAACTTACTTTGAAAAAATTTATTAGCTGAACCCCTATCAAACCCCCATTTGAAACCTGATTATTAATTGACCTGGGGTATCAAAGTTCATCCCTTACTTGCCATCCTTTGAAAAAAATTATCAATTGTTTTTACTCAACAGTGACATTAGTTTGACCTTTGGGGTAGATTGCTGTTCATCGACACAACATTGACACATTTGTTTTTGTGTTGGTACTGTTTAACACTATTTTGACTTGATACAACATTTACACTATTTTGATTCCCTGACGTTGACGCTATTTTGACTAAAAACCCGTTAAAACTTTTTTGACTTTACAGGGGTTCGACACTATTTTTACTTTTCCCCGGATCAACACTATTTTGCTTGACACAAAATTTTACACTATTTTGACTTTCCATGACGTTACGCTATTTTGCTTGACACGCTGTTTCCACTTTTTTTTACTTACACGGTTCAACACTATTTTGACTTTACCGCCCAACCATTTTGATTGACACAATGTTACACATTTTGATTGGGGGCATCGACACTATTTTGACTTGACACGATGGTCACATTTTTTATAGCGCATAAAGTTTTTACTACATATCAGTACCTACCCCCGCTGTTGGCTTTTTGGGTACCCGGTTTTTCCATGACGTTCTTACCTTTCTTTTCCTACGGGACTAGGGATTTGCCCATTGCTTGACATTGAACATTTCCCTCCTTTGCCGACATTATCTCGAATGGAAAATCCACATCTTTTACTTGAGGGTTTTCTTACTGGACTGGTTGGACTGATATGCCCGTAGCCTTGATTGGACTCCTTGGGGGGGGGCTCTGCTTTTTGGGAAACCTGGTTGTGGTTCTCCCTATGGTTCTCCACCATCCTTAAAAATTTTTTTTTCACTTCCTGACCATCCCCTTGTCGGAATTTTGGGGTGACTCATTGCTATTCTAAACCGCGAGCAATTTTACAAGCTTTAAAACGAAAGATAACTCATCCTCCAGTTTAGTAGCTGCCCTTTAGTTTTTTTACCCTTTATACCACATACAAACGTCACGTATCACGTCTAGGGATGAACCAAATCGCAAGAACCCCCAGCTTTTTTTGTTGACTATGTATTTTTGACGACTCACCCTCCATTTTGGGTTTCGTTTAAACCAAAAATTTTAAGCACTCCCCTAAATGACTTTTTCGGGAGCTATGTGACTTCAATGCATTCACTTATGCGTGTAAGACTTGCCCTTTGGGGGGTTCCGGGGGGTTAAAATTGACTTTAAAGTTTCAAACACTTAGCCCCCATGAAGTTACGAAAATAGATGCTTTTTTTCCTCATGGTAAATTCTTGCCTTTAAAAACTCATCTGGCGTTTTTGCATAAAGATTGAAATTTTCCAGCTGAGGGTCAAACTCACTGACTTTTCCAAAAAAACCCCTTTGGATAGGACACCCTTGGCTAGGCCTATTGAATTAACAAAAAATATACATCCAAAACACAAGATTTTTTTGTCTGGCCTTGAACTAGGACGCAAACCCTTTCCTAACTGCCGAAAATTTTTTTTTTTTGGCGCTCGGCCCACGCGACCACGCCCTTCTACCCCCAGGGTAGGGGTAGGCCCACTTTTTCGCCTCGGAAAAAAAAAATCCTAAATATTAATAACATACTTGACTAGATTTTCATCCCTTTTACCTCGCCGCCATTTTTATTCTATATCCCCGTCGCCAGTGTTATATCTTGACTACTTTTAAACCCATTTTGGGTGATACATGACTTGGGAGAAGAACAACCACCCCGCGCAAATTCCCCCAAAAAACACACTTATTCCACCACCCGGAGCACACGTACAGTACATAAAACGATAATCGAAAGCATACAGAAAAAAATGCCGCATTTTAAAATACAAACCAAAACAATACATAAAAAAACAACCCGCTCGCCCCTTTCTAAAAACAGGGTCATTACGCAGACCGTTTTTTTTTAAACAGGATTACACGTACAAAGTTAAAATTTAAGGCATAACGCATTTTGTGTGTCTAGCTCAAAGGGCCCTCCACATTGAATTAGCAGGGGTATGACTACCAGGGTTCATGCTGCTTTAAAACGTTCCATCACGGGGAGGTAAATGTTCAAAAAATTTTATAGCGACAACGATCAAAATTTGTTGGTGCCAATCACCACTTTTGACCTTAACAAGTTGTTAAATCGAGTTACATCGATACTCTAAAAACCTAGCTCTGTCCCATAATTGTAATGGTTTTTTTATACCCCTCTTCTCCACACTTCGGAGGTTTAGGGGGGGCTGCCTTAATCCCTTTAAATACACTCAAGGGTAAATTTGGGAAAAAACTCTCTCACGTTTTAAAAATGGTAACTTTACTTACACGATTGAAGCTTGCTTAAATCACCCCACTTATTTCCCTTTAAAAATTCCTAAGAATATCTTACTTAGTCCATCATTTTTTTAAAGGCGGGCAATCACGCTATACCAGAACCCAACTTTACTGACAAATCAAATTTATACGTTGAATAGATGGAAGCACCAAAAACACTCCATGCAGCTCATCTGGAGGAAATGGTCAAGTGATTATCTACACTCTTTGCAACAAAGACAGAAGTGGTCTAGTTGTAGTCCAAATCTTCTAGAAGGCACAGTGGTCCTGGTGAAGGAAGACAACCTATCTCCTCTCCAGTGGCAGCTTGCTGTAATCACCGCTCTACATCATGCGACGATGGAAAGGTTCGAGTGGTCACAATCAAGACTTCTCGAGGACATTACAAACGCCCAATAGTGAAATTGTGCCCACTTCCAACTTAAAATGTTTCAATGTTTCCTTTCTTAAAAAATATTCATTTTTTGGGCCCCAGTATGTTTATGCAACACTTGCACTGCCTTGTTGTTCACAGCCATCCTGGTACTATTTGTGCACTTTAACTTCATTGTTTATTGCTCACCGCCATCCTAATACTTTTGTATCAATTTCTTTGGTGTTGAAAAGGACGCTATGTTTCTTTGTTTTCAACAATGTTTATCATCAGACTGAAATTACTTACTGCATCGGCCATTCGTATGGTCTAGTATTATTCTCTGTTTACTTTCGATAAGTTATTAATAAATACAGTGTTTTTACTTGTGATTTGCCATTCAAAGTGTGTGTTATTGTGTCCGTGGATCGCTGAACCAGGGCCTTCATTTACAGTCCACTCATTTGTTATCTTTAACATGGTCCTCCATTCACTCCAGATTTTCATTTTCATCTTCATGTATCACCCATTCATCTCTTGCCCCAACTAGAGGCTCGTAGCGATTTGACAAAGCTATGGGCTGGAAAGTGTTATGACTAAGCTTTGAAGAAGAAGCAGATGAAGTTGATGGCTGTGAATTGCCGTCGGTTTTGGGGCCGCCTTAACCTCTTATTTAACATATGTTTAAAACAAAAATCAGTATCTCCTGGGAGCCGAATCGTGAGGATCGTTTACTCATTGGCAATTTGGTCCATTTGTCATTGTTTTTTATTGGTGGCTGGGTGTTGCTGTCCAACAAGGACTGTATTAGTTTCGAAGGAATCATCTAAGGTGGGTTTGTTGACATTGCGTGGCTGGTGTAGGCACTGTATGCTAGCACTAGTATTAGGTGTTCGAGTTCGACTTTGGACAGCGCGTATTCGCAACCATGACGTCCAGTGAGTGCGCAAGCACCAAGTTCGAGTTATGATTATGTGTACAGATGTTGGCATGAAATATGCAACACTGTAAACCACTGGTTGTAGGGGGGTTTCTTCGCAGAAAGTTCAGTTTCTAGGTTGGATTTTCCGATTTTGATAATATGTAACTGTATGTACCCTGAAGGGGTAGACACAGGGCCTATAGCAGAGCCTTATCTGTAGAGTCCACCTCTTCCCCGGGTGGGGGAGGGGAAACCTTGTTCACTGGGAAATGTGTGAAAACAAAATATCCTACAAGATATTTAGTGCCTACGGCACAGACTTAAAAAACCTTATAGTACGTTTACGTATACACTGAATGCACACAACCTTACTTGTATGGTTGGCTGTCGCCTGCCTTGACAAGGTTATATGCGATGCTGATAGCACAGTACACAGTAACTAACAGAACACGTCCGACTAGGTCCGTGGTCTAGATGGAACTGCCCTTCTAGGTATCGATTATATTACGATAAATTACAGAAAATGGTCAAGCGGGGATCATATTAAATTATTGATATTGTATTTTGAAATAGAAAATTAGCTAAATAAAGAAGCAATTATCATTTGTATTGTTATTCATTCTTTTTAAAATTAAACATACTGAGTCGAAATTGGAGCTCTCATATTGGCAAAGACAAAAATGTCATGTCCTTACATGTATAGAACTTAACATCACTTGTATTATGTAGCTAAAATAAGTCATTAAGGAATTTGTAAAATTTTCTAATTATGCCTTCTTATTTCTAACATATATGTGTTTCTTATTGTTTTTATGTTTTCGGTCGTAGCCGATTAAACTTCACCATCCTAGCATTTGCTCTTCGGACTGCAAGAAACCACGAAAACCACGTCATGATGGAAGCTGGCTGTCATATGAGTGATTCATTGTTAGAAGTGGTAATTTTGCGATGAAACTTTGTTGATTACATCATTTACATCTGACTAATTGAGAACATCCTTCTTGACGATAAAATAGATCTTAATGCAGAAAACCAACTCCTGTTCATCATATGTCCTGAGCTCTGAAACGAAGTTGCCTCTATAAAGATTTGCTCCTATTGTGTCCGCGTGCAAATCGTAGTCGAAGTGGAAAGTGCGGTTATGCTGAAACAAATGGAAGCTTTTAGTAAGGAATTATGACTACGACAAGAACATCATGATTCCTTTTATTTAAGCCAAATCATTAGACCTTTTTACTGTTGTAACATTTTATTTATAATAAAGTTTATTTCCGGGCCTGTTTTTTTATCATGGTTATGACAAAATCATAACAAATATTTGAACAACCTTGCAGCAGTATTTATCAAACCTTCGAGTTGTTAATGAATGAGCGATGCGAAACTTCAATTTCGTTATCCTTAGTTCGGGTGTTTTGTGTTTTGGATTTTTCGTTGTCCTGTTTGCTTTCTACCGTGCGAACGGCAAAAAAGTTCGTCCTACGATATTAAGGGGATCTTCGAAATATCACAACTTAGAATAGTCACGTACAATCATGAATTTCGCATTTTTTTATATTTCTTTGTTGTTTTGGAAGGTATTTTTTGTGTTATTTGGCCCACGAACGGGCAAATGGCCACTCCGATCTTAAAGAAACATTACGGGAACGTTTGAAATCACTGAAGTTTTAAAATTTTTAATGTTTTGGCTACAAAGGAAGAATAATTTCTCGTAAATATCCTACTTTTTTGTGCAACGAAAAGTCAAAATGACATCGCTGCCCCGCACCTTTCCGCGGCTGTATTAACGAGGCGCGTGTTGGTTTTCGGTGTCTATCTGACTCGCAGACGGCAGCCAGTAGTCTCAAATTGTTGAAGGCAGACATGGGTTACGCTTGAACGAAACACGAGCCGTACAAAAAGGATTGAACACACATACAAGTTACTGGTAGCATTTTGCTTCAAACATCCCCGAATAAAATCACCAAACCCATCTGAGAAATGTATCGAACTCGGGTTTCACTAGTCGATCGGACGTCAATACCCCTTGGCCAGGTGTATTAAAGATGTGAACAAAGTCGATTAGAACTGCAACGATTCTTCTGCATTTCAACTGACCAGCTTGATATTATTTATTATTAAATAAAAACCTAACGCAGGTATGAGCGACAGTTGCGTCTGAGACGGTGTGGAGGCAACTGAAACGAATCCTTACCAAAGAATCAGCCTTTTCGAATTCATGATTTACCGCCTAATACAACAAAATTCATTTCCTGAATACCCTAATTGTTTCCCATAGTAATGCGCACTCGCAAATGATGACTGCCATAAATTTGGTTATGATTTTGATTTGAGTATCGGAAAGAGTGAGTGCTGTCTGCGAATCCCTTGTTCTGTGTTGCATTGCGTCAGTTTTGGCACGATTGAGAAACCCTCGTGAATACCTCCCGACTCGAGTCGACATCGCGCATGCGCTCTTGATTCTACCTCGACCCTCGATACGCGAAGTATCGTGGCCGCGGCTAACCGAGGCCGTGCACTTGGTTCTCAGGCGTAGCCTAGCTACGCGATGTCTCGTGGCCGCGGCTAACCGAGGCCGTGCACTTGGTTCTCAGGCCGTAGCCTAGCTACGCGATGTCTCGTGGCCGCGGCTAACCGAGGCCGTGCACTTGGTTCTCAGGCCGTAGCCTAGCTACGCGATGTCTCGTACAAAACTTAATAGCTCAGAAAACATAGGTACTCATGACAAAATATATACAAAGGCTACAATGATTTTAAAAGCTGTGAAGCCATCAACACATCCTACTCCTGTTAGCTGACCTCAGCGTACGAGTAGATTGCTCAAGGGGTTCTCGTTGAGTTTTCCTTATCTTGTCAACTCTTGGAAGAGGAGGACGAACTGAAGTCATTTCCACAGGGGGAGCTTTGGGTTGAACCTGGAAGCCATGGCTTCACAGTTTAAAAAATCTTTGTAGTCTTTGTATATATTTTGTCATGAGTACTTTTGTCTTCTAAACTATTAAGTTTTGTATTGTATCTAGTTGCAGTGTATGTTGTGAAGTAAGGTTATGTTTGTTTTGATATTGTTTTATGTTTTCAATTGCCTTGAAGATGGGCAGGGAGAACTGCCCGAAACGTTGGAACTGATAATAAAGCCACACGGACCACCCTAAAATACAATGTGTGCGTATTCAATTCATGAAAGTCTGCGATATAATTATATATATAATATATATATCTATATATAATTATATTTCGTGGCCGATATGTATTAATGAAATCGGTTTTTCGGTTTCAATGCCACGTGTATTTTCATTGGGCCGACGTTTCGATGAGATTTCACCCATCATCTTCAGGGCCAATACCACTTTAAATAAAAAAAAAACGAAAACTACATTACATTGATAAATACAGAACAAAACTGGAGAGAAAAAAGAATAAAAGTCAACAAAAGAAATCACTGCACACATGACGAATTAATACCATTCAATGAAAGCATTGCAAAGCTTGTGTTGCAAAGAAACAAGAAAGTCACTACATGTCCGTCTTTACGTTTTTCGTCATGGATCTTGTCACTCTGACCGTCGATTCATTTACTTGTAGATCATCTGCATTTATTAACTGAGGCGTTGATTGTTGGTCTGTAACTGTAGGTTTTACAGTTAGCCTATGTGATTTTACATGGATCCCTGAAATTGCAGGTTTCCATGTTACCGATAAACGTTGGCTATCTTGCTGTTAATTTAGACTGTGAGCTCTTTTGTTTATCTCGATGGCTTCTCGTAACATTCTAGGAAGAAACTCCTCAACGGTGGCAATGGGTTTCATGCCAGCAAAGTCGATAACATGGCCACTTTCCTTAGTATGTTGAGCAAGGATTGATGTTCTGTCCATGTGCTCAACAGCTTTGCACAAGCTTTGCAATGCTTTCATTGAATGGTATTAATTCGTCATGTGTGCAGTGATTTCTTTTGTTGACTTTAATTGTTTTTTATCTCCAGTTTTGTTCTGTATTTATCAATGTAATGTAGTTTTCGTTTTTTATATTTAAAGTTGTATTGGCCCTGAAGATGATGGGTGAAATCTCATCAAAACGTCGGCCCAATGAAAATATACGTGGCATTGAAACCGAAAAACCGATTACATTAATATATATATATATATATTTAAAAAAGTATGTACCTCCACCTTAATAATACACGGGGACAAAATCCCCTGAAGCCAATACAACATCAGAATTGGTCTTTAAAAACTTTCGTCATAACACACACATATATATAAATGCTACTTACAACCCCAAACTCGCACTGTCTTGGCAAACCTCCAGGCGCGAAGAGGGGCCCGACAATGATATCATCTGCAGCAGCATCCATGATCAGCTTACAGGCGTCTTGCTGGTAGGTGAGGATCTTGACTGGTTGGAGGCCGGCGTCCCTGTAGACGTCCACTTTAAACTAACGAACAGTTCCGAATTAATAACATTACGACAATATATAGTATGTCATTTTAGAGCGCTTTAACAGCTCAGATTTTTCGCGCCTCCCAGAGAAAACGATTTCTATAAGTGTGAGTTACCATACCACCATGTATACTTCTTTACAGGAGGAGGAACGTAAGGGGAGACGCGGGGGGCCTGTGCTGGTCAGAACCAGCCACAAGCGTATGGGGAGGGCAGGGGTTCCCCCACGTCGAGGTCGTCTTCGTCTGTGTCATCATCGGGAAAGTTACCCTACGACGACCCAGAGCTCGCCATTAGTTGAGGGAGTAAAACTCCCCTAGTCACGTTGTAAACGTTCCAAAGATGTTTGGCAGTCTTTGTCGTTTATTCAAGGATAGGAAATCGGTATAGGTTACATGTATCAAAGGTTATTTTGATGGGTTCCTGGATAAGTAGTTCATAATAAGATTAGTAGTTAACTGATAGAACTAATAGGTACTGTGGATACACATTTATTTATATTCACACAGAATTAAAAAAACAAATTAATATATAGATAGACCTTAAACTAAAAAAATGATTAATTAACCCTTTGATAGAAATTACTGATTCAGATAATCAATTACTAGATTTTGATAAACTTTACCCTAATTATTTAATAGGAATGTAAGTAGTTGTTAGGGCTACTAGTTGTACCTTTTTATCTAATTAAACCTAACATAACACTTATCATATAACTTATAATCTATAATTATTTATTACGTTATTCAATGTTTTTTTCTTTAATCAAATCAATTCGTGGACTTGTACGGTCTTTCTATTTAATTGTCCACACTATTCATGTTTTACTTCAAATTCAGTTGTTTTCTCCTTTTTATATATTGTCCGATATTTACGTGGGGGTGCTGCTGATAATTTTAAAAATTGAAACGTTCTGACCTGTGCGGTTAGAGTGTTGCCAAAACTCTTGGCGTGAACTGTACTTGCGTCGCATGCCGCTCCAGCCGACTACTGCGACGGGCGTGGCGTGGTGTTGGTGTTGAGTCTGCACGGCTAGCTCACACGTGGGATTAGTATTGTTGATGGTGGCTTGAAGCTGATTGAAGTTGATGTAAGATGATTAAATGTAGATTTTATTTATACGATCGCCCTTTACTTGGTTAACAACCATATAACACTGGTTTAAATATGTTATACTTGCACTGCCGCTCACTCACTCCGGGGTGGTTTCACACTGCTGGCCGGCCGCCAGTCGACACTCAAGTATCCTGCGTTTCACCCCCGCGCATCGAGCTCTCCAGGCCAGTGGCTGACCTACTTTCACTGGCACAGCTGGCTTACAACTAACATTTTTCTACAGTCTCTCCTAAAAACATGTGGACAACATACTAAACTTAAACCTAAACTGTAGCCCTACTAATAATAACGGTTACAACTGCCCCCCATTCCGAAAAAACCGCAACCCCGGAGATGGTGAGGGAGATTCGGAATCAACGGTACAAGGCGGGGAAGTATACGGATTGAGGCTGGATATGTTGTAGACAACTCTTAGACGTCCAGTCGAGGGATCCTTGAGAGTATTTTGCAGTTGGATACTTTTCCCTTTCCAATGCATCAGGCCCTTCGTACAGCAAGACAATTGTAGTGACTTCTTGTCCTCATCCCCTTTTTCCTTGCATTTTTTCTTGATGATTCCTGTCGAAGTCCCAAGTGAGTAGCCAACGATTTGGAGTTAGCAACACCCATAAGGACAGCTCACTCCCTTTTGTCTGAAGTTTGGATTTCATATTCTTCATTTTTGATGCTCTTTTTGGTTTATCTTTCTTAGAAATGGCTTTTCCACTTTGACGTTTTATTTCACCGTCAACTCTTGATGCAAAATCATGGCCCGCAAGTGGGGGCATGGTATTGAGGAAGGTCTTCTAGTTCCCGACGTTCATTCCACCTGTCTTTATTGCTTGAGCGGCATTGGAAATTTTTCCTGCCTCCTTATCTAGCTCTTGCTGCTGCACTAGATCCCGATCCACCAAATCTAGATCATCTGTCCAAATTTTATCCGGTGACTTGCCCTGGAGAACCTTCTGCTCTTGTTGTTCCTCCGATTTTTGCTTGCTGCTCTCATGCTTTCCCTCCGGCGCCAGGCACCAAATACCTGAATTCTCGTCATCTTGGAATTTTCCTGCGTCCTCCTTAGACTTGACAGTTTCAAAGTCTTTGCTCCTATAATCAGCTTGCGCCCGTTGTCTTAGGGATGTAACCGTAAACTCGAGCGTAGATTTGAAATGTTCTATTTTGTTCCCATTTTCAGCTATTTTGTTTGATATTTTCTCCCCGAACTCTCTAATCAGCTGTTCCAAATCAATTTAAGGCATTGCTACTAATCCAAATTTTGTCGTTGGGCGCCACTGTAAACGTTCCAAAGATGCTTGGCAGTCTTTGTCGTTTATTTAAGGATAGGAAATCGGTATAGGTTACATGTACCAAAGGTTATTTTGATGGGTTCCTGGATTAGTAGTTCATAATTAGATTAGTAGTCAAAAGATAGAACTAATAGGTACTGTGGATACACATTTATTTGAGGAATCTAAGTAGTTGTTAGGGCTACTAGTTGTACCTTTTTATCTCATTATACCTAACTTAACACTAATCATATTATAACTTATAATCTATAATTATTTATTACGTTATTCAATGTATGTTGAGAATTTACGGATCTCTAGTTTGCTCCAAGATGGACTATGGATGTTTCGTATACTCTTCAGCAAGTAACACAACCCTTAAACTTCTAGACACTGTCCACCATTGTGGTCTTCGTATTGCTCTTGGTGCATTTCGAACAAGCCCGGTAGTCAGCTTGTATGCCGAGTCAGGTGTGTCCTCCTTAGCAGAACGGAGAAACCTCTTGATGGGTACGTATGTAATGAAAATTAAAGCTATGCCTAACCATCCAGCAAATCGGAATGTTTTTAACACGACATATTGTCAGACACTTTGATAACAAACCCAAGGCATCTCTTCCAACGGGATTAAGATGTAAACTTTTGTTTATCTTATAGAATTTCATCTGCCAAAAGTTTTAATTTTGTATTTAGCAAAAAAACCCGCCCTGTTTACACCAGAGCCGATTATTATATTTGACCTTTGTCGTTTTGATAAAAACTCTACTTGCGATAGTGTATTCCAAAATTAACTTTAGAGAGATTTGCCATGAACACAAAGGTTTACTTTGGTATTCACAGATGGCTCCAAAATTGACAACAAGGTTGGTAGTGCCTTTTTTTTGCTCCACCTTAACTGAACGTTTCAGGCTTAAGCGACGTGTGTTCAGTTTTCACTGCAGAGTTATTCGCCATCCGTGAAGCTCTTAAATACATTCTACGCTGCCGTGTGAGAATACCTTTTGTGTTCAGATAGTTTTAAATTCACTTCAAGCTATAGAACTCATGTATTCAAGTCATCATTTGGTACAAGACATCCAATTCTATTTAGAAAAACTAACCTCTAAGGGTTATATAATAGAGTTTTGCTGGATACCTGGACACGTGGGCATAGAGGGAAATGAACAACGCTGATAGGGCTGCTAAGGAAGCTTCCCAGCGTCGCGACGTTGATTTCAATCTAGTTCCCGTTCCAGATGTCAAGAGTGGATTCAAGCAAAGATTGTTGGATTTGCGACAAGCATCTTGGGATGTGTTGCAAAATAACAAATTGCATAGTGTGATGCCTACATTGACTAACAAAATTCGTCCACCTACGTCACAACTCTCACGTAGAGAAGAGGTTGGTATTGTCTAGACTTCGTATAGGGCACACACGCCTAACACACGGATATCTCTTAACCAGAGAAAAGGTTATTCCCCATATGTGACACATGTGATGTACCTTAAATTAAATAAAATAAATAAATTTTTTATTTAGAGTCCGCCCACTCAGTTATATATAACTGATTTTAATTGATTTAACCGTACATATCATATGCTAGCAGAATGTACCAAATATGATGCCTTGCGCATGCAATTTGATCTCTCCCAATCATATGAAGAACTTCTATCATATGATAACGGCGACAAACTTTCCAAATTTCTCATCCAAAGTAATCTATTTAACAAACTTTAATTAACTTCATACACATTTCCTTTCTTTTCTTTATTTTCATTTACATACATAACTTTTATTTTGCTATTACTTTCTTCATCTTCAATTTATTTTGTTATTTATACACTTAGAAAACAATCTAATCATCAAACATACCTGCAATAACTCTTCTAATTTACTTTAATTCACAGGCGGCGCAATATGACCTAACCGGTTGAAGCGCCCTAGTTTCTCACGTCTCTTTTTTTTAATCAAATCAATTCGTGGACTTGTACTGTCTTTCTATCTAATTATCCACACTATTCATGTTTTACTTCAAATTCAGTTGTTTTCTCCTTTTTATATTTTGTCCGATATTTACGTGGGGGTGCTGCTGATAATTTTAAAAATTGAAACGTTCTAACCTGTGCGGTTAGAGTGTTGCCAAAACTCTTGGCGTGAACTGTACTTGCGTCGGATGCCGCTCCAGCCGACTACTGCGACGGGCGTGGCGTGGTGTTGTTGTTGAGTCCGCACGGCTAGCTCACACGTGGGATTAGTATTGTTGATGGTGGCTTGAAGCTGATTGAAGTTGATGTAAGATGATTAAATGTAGATTTTATTTATACGATCGCCCTTTACTTGGTTAACAACCATATAACACTGATTTTAAATACGTTCCACTTGCACTGCCGCTCACTCACTCTGGGGTGGTTCACACTGCTGGCCGGCCGCCAGTCGACACTCAAGTGTCCTCGCGTTTCAACCCCCGCGCATCGAGCTCCCCTGGCCAGTGGCCGACCTACTTTCACTGGTACAGCTGGCTTACAACTAACATTTTTCTACAGTCTCTCCTAAAAACATGTGGACAACATACTAAACTTAAACCTAAACTGTAGCTCTACTATTAATAACGGTTACAACGTGCCAAATCACGAGAAGGTTGCGAGATGGACTATGATGGCCCATAACCACAACATGATACGCGGTAATATAATACATGATTTGTAAGACTTTACAATAACTATAATCCCCGTCTGGGCTCGGGGTAGAATTGGCCCAGAGCATCGCCTGCTAATCGTAAAAGGCGATTCAAGAGAAAAAGTCCACCTCGCAAACATCAGCTAGAAAGAGCGGATCTTACTCCCCGAAACTAGAGGCGAGCTCTGGCAATCGAAGTCGGGGATCTTTCCCCCTTCCCTTGACGACCCCCCAGCGACGATGACAATGACACAACAAACCATGACAAAGACGATGACGACCGCGACGTGAGAAACCCCCCTTCCCCCCCTTACCCGTGGCTGGTTCCGACCAGCATCGGTCCCTCTTCCCCCCCCCTCCCCTTAGGCTAGAGTGGTGCATTATGACCTATCAGTTGACGCGTCCTTAATCCAAGTTTTTAAAAAAAATATACCACTTAGGTAAAAACATTGGTTGCGATATTTAAAAATGTATTTTATGTATGTCAGAATTTCAATTTTTCGTTTGATATCCACAATTAAAGAAATCAATGGGTAATTTTAAGAACTCAAGTTAAGGCCAATATTACATTGGGCCTTAAATAAGGACTAAAACTATTCCGTGTCGAAGGACAATGCGCACCTCATGTCAAGAGTAATCCCCGCGCACAGTGTACAGTAATACGGTATATTTCTTGTCCGTAGTACAGGCCCAACGTATTGATGTCTTCAATTATTTTGTTTAAATACACATTGTTTTGATTGTTTTATCTTCACCTATGATCTGATGTATTTGTGTATTTATTTATATTATGTTCTAGTTGTGTGTCGTTAATTATTTTGACTTATTAATTTTAACAATTTCTTTAATTCACCATTTACAATAGATATCTTAACACCTATAGAAAGCAAGATTAGCAGTCATTGGTCCACTTTCGTGACTATCAGAAGCCATTTCGAAATCCTGGTTTGCATGTTAATTAAATGGAGAGCGATCTAAAGGCCGAATATTTTTAAAGATGACCGTCAGTTTGACAGCTGAGCATACTATAGCCATTAACACTAAATGATTACTAAATTCTCTTATGCAATAACGTCTTATTGTTTCTCTTTGTTCAATCCAATACTGCACAAACTAAAACTATATCAAACAATCCAGAAAAATACTTAATGGCATTAAAAAAGCATAAATTAAAACGCCATTTTGTTGGTGGCAGATTGACTGTAATTTGCTACGCTTGCGCCTGTGCGGAGGTATTGGAGACTGCTAATCTAGTCTACAATAGTTGTATAATATCTATGGCATTTAAGAATGGCTGTTGATAAGGGTTGAATTATTACCATTAAAAATATTTATTTAAGAACGGTGATAAGTCCAAAAGTTTTGCCACTTATTGTTCTTCTACTAGTTGCTTTTTATCAGACATATATTCAGTTTTACACGACGAGGGTCGATCTTAAGGCCTAGATGGTTCTTCAATTTTGTTTGAGTTTGAGGTAATTTAAGTTTATTTATACCATCAAATTAGAGTAAATTTCTTAAACACATGCTACAACTACATTTATTTGTGTGTTCATTTTATTTTCTTAATTTCTTACTTCATTATTGATTGCGATCTTGTATTGATCTTGAGGGTGGGTGATTGGGTGGGTGAGTGAGTGAGTGAGTGAGTGAGTGAGTGAGTGAGTTCGCGAGTTCGCTGCAGAACGGCCGAACGGCTAAACAGATAGAGCTGAAATTTCAAACATACATCCGGTACAAAACAATTGCGTGCAGTTAACATTTCGAACAAATCAGTTTCAATTTTAACTCGCAATAAATAATAAAAGTCTGCTGTGAATGTCAAATTTAATTGAAGGACAATGTTTATTGAACAAATCATTTTCAAAACATGTTCGCATGCAGTGATGAAGGTGTATCGAATGTTGCACGCTGAAGGTTACCCAAAATTTCGGTCGGAGATTGAATAAACCTTGCAATCATTACTCGTATTTCGTGTTTTCGAATTCAGAAATAACAAAATCTATCCCGACCTTTGTTTGAACCCTGGTATCCCATATTCTGGGTATAAACTTTACTGGTGTGCCCTAAAAACCCACCAACTAACTAATATAGCCAGCTAGACTAGAAAAATGCCAAAGTTGTTGTTAGACGAGTGTGCGAGTCATGTGTTGAGTACCCAGGAACACTTACATTAAATTCATTGATATATTATACTCTATAAGATAAAACGCGAAACGAAAATAATCTTCGCTGTTAAAGCGTCGTAAAACAAACAATAAGAATAATAAGAATAGGAATAAGATTATTTTAAAACTTTAAACCCAGTTAACCTAAACGGGTTTTAGAGACACTAGATAACCATCAAGATGTAAAATTTCCCCCCTCTTTTTTGCTGTAGTAGAGCTTCTATTTCGTAATCCATGGCCATTTTTGGGGTCCTTTACGTGGGGGGAAATTCCCCTTCCCGCGACCCGGCGCCACTTATCCTGAAAGATAAAACATTAGAGCTTAAGGGGACCCCCGGTTTCCCCAAAACGTAATCTGAGTAACGGGGCGGTTTGCCTTTTTTCCCTCGAATCGTTCCAGGAAAGGGGTTGCTTGCGTCTCGCTTGTAGTGAGGAGTGGTTTGGGGGTCTGGGTGGTTGGGGGCCTTGTCTGTTCGTACCTAAAATCAACACACTTTAAAAATCTCGAGACAAGAATCCCGTTCGGCCTGTCTAGCTGTAGCTAGCGAGCGGACTGGGGACGGAGGACTAAAAACATGTTTTTCACTGATTTGGGTACTTTACCCCCTGATTTTTATTTTTTCCCATGGTATTTAAAGCCAAAATTTCTCCGTCTGGGGGCCCGGGGGTAGTTTTTGGGCCCAGAGCGGGTCTGCTAATCGTAAAAGGCGATTCAAGAAAAAAGTCCCCCTTTGCAAACCAGCTAGAAAGAGGGGAATATCTTACCCCCCCGAAACTAGAGGCGACTCTGGCAATCGTCGTCGGGGAAACCTTTATCCCCTTCCCTTGACGCCCCCCCGGGCCCGACGATGAAAACCGAAAAAACCCGAACGATGAAAAAAGACGATGACGCCCGGCGCGAGTGAAAATTTCCCCCTTCCTCTCCTTACCCGGGGCGGGTTCTGACCAGCAGGGGCCCCCCCCCACCCCCCCTGGGCTGGGTGGTGCTTTATCCCCTAACTTGTTGACGCGTCCTTAATCCAAAAAAAAAAAAAAATTAAAAAAAATCTGGCAATCGCGCCCAAGGAAACCTTCCCCCCCTTCCCTTGACTACACTTCGCCCACGCCTCTTGACTGCAGACGATTGCCAAAATTGACTTTCGCGAGTTTTATTTCAAGGGAAAATAAAATGTTTTATTTGGGAAAATTAAAATTTTTGGGCAAAAGGTTTTCCCAAGGATGAAAAACACAAGGCCTGAGGCAAAGAGATACATTTAAATGGCGCAAATGAAGAGCGGCAAATAACCTTGGCTCTTCTTTTAAATAAAACAAAAATAAATAAATTCGTATTTAGATTCTACCCAACTCAGTCATGTAACTAATTTTTATTGGGTGACATTAAACCAAAGCGACCAAGCCACCCCGTCTGGGTCGGGGTGAGTAGGCCCAGAGCAGGCTCTCTAATCGTAAAAGGGCGTTTTAAAGAAAAAAAGTCCCCTCAAAAACATCAGCTAATAAAAGGGGATTACATTTCCCCCCGAAACTATAGATCCCCGCCTGGCAATCGCCCGTCGGGGAAAAACCTCTCCCTTTCCTTGCGACCTCCCCGACGACGTTTCCCAATTTACAACAAACGTGAAAAGACATGAGACCAGACGTGAGAACCCCCTTCCCCCCCTTTTCCCCCATTTTCTGGTTCTGACCACAGGGGTCCCCCCTCCCCCCCCCTTAGGTAGGGGTTTGGGCTTTATGACCTAACGGTTGAGAGCCCTTTTAACCCAAAAATAAACCGAAAACCAGATCCCCCAAAGGCACGTTACGATACATAAAAAATTGTCACATTTCACAACGGGCCCCGAGAATGGGGTTTTTCGGGGTTTCCCCAGCCTACCCATCTTAATGGGGGAAACGAATTTGAAAAACTGCCCATAACCCGAGGGGATAAGATACCTAAACAACATTTTTGGGTACTAATTTTGTTGAGATAGGAACTTTCCCTTTCCCTTTTTGAACTCAAAATTTAAAAATCAGTTTCAAAATGTGATTGTTTTTTCCTTCTCCCCCCATCCTCCACTTCCCCAGGGCCCCTTTCCCCCCCCATTGGGCCTTCCCATATTTTTTTGACTTTTTTTTTTTTTTTTTTAAAAATTTTCCCAAACCGGGGGTTCAATAATTAAAAAATAAGATCATTTTTAATTGCGAAAAAATGTAATTCACTTTTCTTTAAAAAAT
Source organism: Sweltsa coloradensis (assembly GCA_024449915.1). Taxonomy (NCBI): domain Eukaryota; kingdom Metazoa; phylum Arthropoda; class Insecta; order Plecoptera; family Chloroperlidae; genus Sweltsa; species Sweltsa coloradensis. The sequence continues at coordinate 30,709 of JAMZAV010007647.1, forward strand.
TTTGAAGAACAATCACGTCCAAACGCAGAAAAACACATTACTTTATCCCCTGGGTCTATCCCCAACTAGGCTTTTTCCCTAGTTATTTCTTTTATTTTTATTATTATTATTTTTTTATTATTATTATTTTTTTAAACGTCTACCCTATTCAGTTTAAAAACTGATTTAAAAAAGGAGGCCCAACTTTAAAAAGGGAGGAAAAACCGTTTGCAAATCCTTTAGAGCCCAAGTTTAAATTTTAAATCTCACCCCTTTAGGGGAGACAAAAACACAGAAAGAAATGACCCAACAAAAAACAGACGTTTTCCCCAAGTTTTTTCCATTTTTTCTCCTGAGGGGCCCTTTTTTAAAACTTTTAATATGGTTAATCCCTTCTGAGGTGGAGTTGCCCTTTCCTGCTCTTCCCAAACAAAAGACCCTCCTTACAGAATACGGCTGGAATGAGAGGTACCCCTTGGGCTCAACCTGGTAATGTAGTTTAAATTGAAAACACCCTTTTTAAGATATGCATCTTTTTTTTTGGCAATTTTGAATGAGTTTTTCCATCAGTGTCGCATCCGTGTTTTGGTCATCAGATATTAACTACTTATATTTTTGGGCATCACAATAAAAATTTTAAATAATTATACCACTCATAAAAGTAGCATTTCAAAAATTAAACGCTTCCACAATAAAATTTTACACTCGCACCCAAAAGGCGAACGATAGAAGAGGGCGAAAATCCTTGAAATGTCCGAAAATATTTATGTTACATCCTGAAAAGACAATTTTAATATCCACTCAAAACGTTTTAAATTTTTAAAAGGGAAATGACTATTTACAGGGTTTTTCGGTTTTAACAGTTTTTATTATGAGACCTTTTTTAACCCCCACAAACAGGGGGATTGAAAAACAGAGGTAGAGCGTCCAGACCCCGTCTGGGCCCGGGGGTAAATTTGGGGGCCCAGAGCTGGTTTTCTGCAAATCGAAAAAGGGCAAATTCAAGAAAAAGTCCCCCTTTCGAAAACATCAGTTTAGTAAGGGGGGAGTATAAAATTTACTCCCCGAAACAGAGGCGAGCTCTAGCAATCAAACGTGGGGGAAATTTTGCCCCCTGCCCTTTAAACGACCCTCAAACGCAATGAAGAAAATACATCACGATCGAAGACGAAGCCCTTTGACGCCCCGGGGACGTGAAAACCCCCCTTTTTTTCCTTTCTTCCCCGTGGCTGGTTCCCCAGCAGGAACTGTTTTCCCCCCACTTAGGTTAGAGTGGTCTGGGGGCATTTTTACCTAACGGTTGACGCGTCCTTTTTTCCTAAAAAACCAAATCTGGAAATCTCTGGGGGACCCCCCTTCCCCCTTCTCTTACGATACTCCGACGAAAAATGAAAAACGAACATGACAAATACGATGACTACCCGACGTGAGAAAGGCCCCCTCCCCCCCCCCCCACTGCCCGGGGCAAAGCCCCCCTCCTCACCAACCCCCTTTATAGGCTAGAGTTGGGGCATTTTGACCTCAAAAGTTGACGCCCCCTTTCACCCAAAGAAACCTTGCCAAATCACCCTAGGTTTAGGCAAAAAATTAAAACATTTTTTAATTTATCTAAATCATTTCCCGTTCAAACAAAACACCAAAAATTTCCCTAAAATTTAAAACCCACTTAAAAATTCGTTTTGGGAAAAAAAAATATTACCTGTGGCGCATTTGAAAAGGACTTTGCCCCCCCCCCCCGCAATCCGCCTATTTCGATAAAAATTTCCCTCGTTTACGGCCCCCTGTTTTCATGGTTGAGAAACGAACCCCTGTTTTTTTGGGTTTTCCCGATCACAGGGTGTAGGGCCATTTGCTGGGGGGTTTGGAGAGTGTTCCCATCCGCCACTGCATTTGGTTCATTCTCCCGGGGGGGGCCTAGTGAAATCATATGACTAAACTGAGAAACCGGAAAGGAGGCTTCGTAGCCTCAGTCACGGCCCTTTCCCAGGGTTTTAGGGGGGCCCGGGGGGGCGTGCGCTGGGGCTAGCGCGACGTTTTCTAGTTTTATACCGTGTTTATTTTCATGGGGGTTTTGGTGCAAATTGCATTTCAAACCGGGGGGGCGGTAGTGCATCTTGGGGTTAACTCAGGGGTTGCAACCGGCAAGGGGGCCCTTCGCCCCTCGTCACGGCCCCTTCCCACGGCCCGAGGGAGGTCGCGGGCGGGGCGGGCTGGGGCTAGCGGACGATGTCTAGTTTTATCCCCTTTGGGGTTTATGTTCAAGTGTGTGTGCAGAGTGATTCTACCGGGCGTGTGCATCATATACCATGATGCCCCGGGAAAGGGGAGGCTTCCCGTAGCCTAAAGTCAGGGCCCCTTCCCCGGTTAGGGGGGTTTTGGGGCCGGGCGTGCACTAGGGCTACCGACGATGTCAAAGTGTTAAACCGTTTTTTATGTTCATAGGTGTTTTGCGGGGGGCATTCTCCCGGGGGGCGTGGGGTGCATCATATGACCCCACTGATGCACCGGCAAGGGGGGGTTTTCCGGTAGCCTCGGCCCCGGCCCCTTCCCACGGTTGGGGGAGGTCGCGGGCGTGCAGCTAGAGCAAAGCCCCAAACGATGTCTATTTTTTATACCTTGTGTTATTTCATAGTGTGTGGGGCAGGGGGCATTCAAACCGGGCGAAAGTGCATCTTGGGACTCACTATGCCCGCAAGGGGGCTTCGAAATCTCAGCCCGGGCCCTTTCCCCACGTTTCGACGGAGGTCGGGGGCGTGCAGCTAGGGCTAGCGCGAGGGAGTCTATATTATCCGTGTGTTATTTTAAATAGTGTGTGTCCCGTGTGCATTCTCCCGGGGCCGTAGGGGCTAAATTTTAAACTCACATGCACCGGAAAAGGGGGCTTCGTGCCTCAGCCCAGGCCATCCAGGGTCGAGGGAGGTCGGGGGGGCCGTGCAGCTAGGGCTTACGCGCGATGTCTAGGGGTTATACCATGTGTTATTTTCATGGGTGTTTTGTGCAGTGTGCATTCTCCCCGGGCCCGTAGGGGCATCATATGACTCACGGGATGCCCGGGGAAAGGGGGCCCTTCGTACCCCCGCCCGGGGAACCCATCCACTTTCGAGGGGGGGTGGGGGCCCTGAAATTTAGGGCTAGCGCGACGATGTCTAGGGGTTAAAACCGTGTTTTTTATGGTTCTATTGTGTGTGCAGGTGCATTCTACCGGGCGTAGTGCATCATATGACTCACTGATGCACCGACAAGGAGGCTTCGTACCCTCATCAGGGAAACCTTTCCACGGTCGGGGGGGTTTTGCGGGTGGCAGCTAGGGCTAGCGCACGATGTCTAGTGTTATCCCGTGTGAAAATTTTCAAAAATTTTGGGGTTCAGTGTGCTTTCCCAAACCGGCGTAGGGGCATCATATAAATCACGGGATGCCCCGGGAAAGGAGGCTTCGTAGCCTCATCAGGGAAACCTTTCAGGGGTCGAGGGGGTCGAAAGGCGTCAGCTAGGGCTAGCGCGACGATGTCTGGGGGTTAGACCGTGTTTTTATGTTTCATATTGGGTTTTGCAGTGAAACCCTTTCTACCGGGGGGTAGTCCCTCAATGACTAAATGATGCCCCTTTCCAAAGGGGTTTTCCGTACCCCCTCATCAGGGAAACCTTCCACGGTCAGGGGGGTCGCGGCCGTGCGCTGGGGCCTAGCGCGACGTGCTAGTGAAAAGACAGTAAAGATGTGCTAAGAGTGCGTGAAAAAAATTTATCGCGACATATACTGAGTAATACGACATTGCTGTGGTATTACGTGATGGGGCTATGAAAGTACCCGGGGCACAGGGCTATCGTGAGTCGCAAACAGTTTTTAGTTTTATATCGTGTGTGATTGTAGAAAGGGCAAGCTAGGGTTAGAGGGACGATTTATGTTTTTTAAAAGTCTCATGTTAATGCAATAAGGCTATTGAGACGATAATTTGGTGATAATGACTTTTAAATGACTTTTCCCAAAAAAAGCATTATGATTTATGGGGTTTATTCAAACCCAACCCGTCCCCCGGGAGCCAAAAAGCTTAAAGCCCAAGCCCCCTAATAAACATGTGCCGCCGCGGACGGCTTTATAACTGGTTATCAATGTAATGTGCTAGGGCCAATGGACTAGACAATGATCGTTTTGATTTTAAAAACGGGGTTTCTTTTGGTGCTGGGGGGGCGAGTGGGGGGCAAGTTTTTAAGAGCTTGATACAATTCATGACACAGTGGGGGTACTATAGTGGGGGGGGGGGGGGGGGGGCACCCTATTTTCCCCGGGTTTTTTGACAGAGGGGGCACGTAATTGCACGCGAAACTCAAAACAGTGAAAAACACATTACGAAAAGGTGCCCCCCTCTAGGCAGGGGCCCGTAACTAGGAAAAATTTTTCGGGGGGGACAAAGTTCTGGGGGGGCTGGGTCGGGGTCACACCCCCAGCCGCCGTAAATTTTCAAAACATACAAACAGTTATTTCTCATATTTTGTCAGGCAATTTCAAGGGTTTAACCGTTTTGGGTTTAAAAGGAAGGATATTAGCCTACAATTTTTTTTTTTTGGGCGTAACATTTCAATTTGATTGCCCAAAAAAATTTTTAAATGTGTATAAAATATGATATGCATAATGAAAAACATTTTTGAAAATAACAAAAATTTTAATTTAGCTCAAAAATTTAAAACAAAATTTTTCCCTGCACTCAAAAACTCTGAAAACGATGTTTTTCAGCAACATCTTTTGTAAAAAAAATTTAAAAAAAAAATTGAAATAGCCTTTTAATAAATTTTCAACCAAATTTTTTGTACGAAATGACAAAGGAAAGGCAAAATTTTTTTATTTCCCAAGGGAAACTGTCGAATTGTAAAAGTAAAAAATCTCAATCGGGGCTGCTGTAACCCCACAAACTAGTTTTTTGTTATTTTGGATGGGAATACAGACATGGGTTTTTCCACCAGTGTAAAATTTAAAGGAAAACTAACGTGTAAGATAATTGTAAAATGGGACGCAATAAAAAAATTTTCGTTTAAAAACGGGAAGAAAAAAAAATAATCTCTATCTAATTTGCGTAGCCGAGTTTCCCAAAATAAAAAAAAATGAAAGGGAGAAATCTTTACGATTTTATTACGATGAGGGAACGTAATTACAAACAAACACAAGGCAATTCGGAATTCGAAACCCAGCGCCCGCGTGTAGCCATTCTCTTCGAACCAGCGCCCTGATCTTTAATGTGTCACCGTGGTGCACCCCTAACCATGGCTGGTTCTGACCAAAATGGGCCCCCCCTTTCCCATATCCTAAGGCTAGAGTAGAACTAGCGCTTTATAAACCTAACGGTTAACCCCTCCTTAGAACAAATAAATCTTACCATAAACCTCCTCTTTTAATTACTTGTATAAACTTGGAATACAATATAACCATCAAAAAATCCCCCATAAAACTCATAAAATCACAGGCGGCGCCCAAAATTCCCAACCGTTTTTAAGAGCACTTTTATCCCTTTCGTCGTAAATTTGGGTTTTCTTCTATACAAATCACAAAAGGGTTTGATAAGGTATCGCCAAATGACATAACAATGTTACATTCTCCAAAACTTTGGGTTAAAAAACCCGGCACTTCATTTGAGTTTATTTACTTTTTTTATTATTTAAAATCTATCGGGGGATTCAGTGATTTAAAAAAGGGAATTTAAAAAAAATGAGGCAACTTGACGAAGGCGACCACCGGGGGGGGCGTGAGAACCCCATTCCCCTTTTCCCCCCTCCTCCAAAGGTGGCTGGTTCTGACCGGCATGGGGGTGGCTCTGCTAATCGTAAAAAAAGGGGATTCAAGAGAAAAATTTCCCCCTCTGCAAAAATCAGCTAGAAAGGCGGGGGTATCTTACTCCGCGAAACTTTAAAGGCGAGGCTTCTGGCAATCGTCGTCGGGGGCCCGCCCCCCTTCCCTTGACGACCCCCCCGGCGACGGGTTTCCAATGACACAAAAACATGACAAGACGATGACGACTTTCGACGTGAGGGAAAACCCCCCCCCCCCCCCTTTTTCCCCTGGCTGGTTTTTACCAAGGGATGTGCCCCCCCCCCCCCCAAAACCCCCCTTAAGTAAATTTTGCTTATTTACCTAAAGGTTGACGCACCCTAAACCAAATTCTAAAAATAAAAGAGTTTTTTAAAGTCTGTCTACCAAGTAAAATCAATGGATTCTTAGAATCTCATCGCTGAAATTTTTAAAAATCCTTTATTAAAATTATTGATATATTTATTGTAAACTTCAAATTTAAAAGGGTTTATATTTTTGGTTGGTTGTTTTTGGGAGTTACAGCGTGGTTATTCTCTCATTTCCCCGGTCTTGGGCCCGCAGTTTTTGGGGATCTGCCCGACATTGACTTATCTCTTTACTCTAACCTATAGAAGGGGAACTTGAAAACATTGGGTTTAATTTTCATCCAACCTGTTTTAAAAATGAGTCACAAATAAAAATTCAAAAAATTCATGAAAATTCGAAAACAATATAATTAACAAGCACACCATACCCAAATAACTAAATTTTTGGAAAAAAAAAAGGCAGCCAAGCCCTTTTCCCTTTAAAAAATTTTCGGCTGTGATTTTTGTTTAGGGAAAAGAAGTTAGCCAAGCTTTTTATTCTTTCTCCCTGAGTTTTTTAAAAGAAAATTTAAATTAAAATAATTTTGCCTGTTTACGGTCCCAAGGCAACCATTTCGTGGGGAAAAAAATTTTTTTTTAAAATCGAAAACATAAAAAATAATTACTTTTTTTTTTCCCCTTGAATTTTGGGTTTAACACAGGGGAAATCCCAAAATAAATTTTAAAAAAACAGATTGTGAAAGGTTTTAGGTGGAGGTGCCCGGGTAGAGCGGAAAAGTTGTAACTCCATAAGAAAAAGGGATTTTGGGGGAGGGGGCCGGGTCCTTTTCTTCTTAAAATTATTATTTCAGTTTAATTTACGGAGGGGGTATTATTGCTGTGGTATTTTTTTTAAAATATAGCGCCGTGACGGGGAAAAATTAAATGTGTTTTCAAAATATGAAAGGGCAAGGTACTATAAACAACAAATCGCATCTCAGTACTTGTACTTTTCTCTACCTTTTTTAAACCCAATTGGGAAATTTCTGAAAGGTATATCATTATGGGTTGTAGTACATATAAAATAAAATTTAAAAATAAAATTGCACCTTAGTACTAGGGAAAAAGTAAAATTGTTTAGACAAGTGAGCGAGTATATGTCGAGTAACTGGGAACATTTTTCATTCTTCCCTTTACTTTGAATTGGCCCCAAAATGGGTCTGCTAAACGTAAAAGGGGATTCAAAAGAAAAAGTCCAAAACCCTTTTCAAACATCAGCGGCAAAAGGGGAGTAAAAATTACTCCCCAATCTGAGGCGAGCTCTGGCAATCGTCCCCCGGGGGCCTTGCCCCCCTTTCCCTTTACGAAACCCCCGGCGACGATGACAAAGACAATGACACCACGAACCAAAGAAGAGAAAAATGACGACCGCACGTGGGGAAACCCCCCTTCCTTTCCCCCTTTTCCCTGGCTGGTTTTTGACCCGCATGGGGCCCCCTTTTTCCCCCCCCCCCCCCCTAGGTTTGAGGTGCATTTTGACCCCAACCCGGGTTTACCCCGTCCCTTAAACCAAATAAACCAAAACCCAAACCCCATGGGTCTTTCCCCCTACCCTATCATAGGCTAGGGGTTGGGGGCCCTTATGGACTTAAAGTTGACGCGCCCCCTTATACCAAATAAAACCCAAAGTCCACTTTCTATACTCATCTATGAACTTTAAAAGGGAGATGTTACAAAGGGGATTCAACACATACTTTGCTTTACTCCCCTCCCTTTCCAAAAAACTTTGGCTTTTTCCCAGGACTTTGGGCCCCTTTTCCATACAAAAAAATTTGCGATCCCCAAAAAATAGTAAATTAAAAAAAAAATAAATGTTACTGTGTGAAAGTTTAAAAAATGGGAAAAAACCACGCCTACAACTCCCGTTTTCAATCGTGCTTTATTAAATCCAAACCCCGGTCCCAGGTCCCACTAATCGGCGGGATAGATTAGTCGAGAAATCCAAATTTATGCTTTGAAAATCAAAGTTAGGGCAAAAAGTAAAACATTTGGGTACCGGGCCCATTTTTAGGTAAAAAACCCCCCAAAAAATTCGAGTTTGCCCAGTAAACCCCCTCGGGTTTTGGCCCCCTTTTTCCCAAATCCAATTTGGCGTCCAAAAAGGGGTAAAACCCCTAAAATTTTAAAAGTAAAATTTTGTTCATTGAACACCCTCCCCTGGGTTTTTTTTTTAAAGGTTTTTGGGGGGCGCGGATAACTTTTAAAGTGTTGCGTAAAAACCCCAAAAAACGTATGTACCTTTTTTAAAAAGGGCCCGGGCCCCTTTTTTATGGAAAAAAACTGGTCTTTTTTTCCCCTTTGGGGGGAAAAACCCCTTTTATGCGTGTGAGACATTGTGGTACCAGGGTGTATTATGGGGAATAAACCCCGCTGATCTTAATCTGTTTCCCGTACCACCTTTAGATTTGACCCGTTGGCCCCCGGGAAATTTAAAATGGGGTCCAACCCTGGTTTTGAAAAGCGCAGGAAAATTCCCTTTTAAATTTTTGGGGTAAAAACTTAAGGAGGGTTTTATTTTAAAGGGTTTTCGGGGTCAAAGGGGAAAGATGGAATGTGTTTTTCGGAAACGCAAAAAAACCCGGGAAATACCATTATTTTAAAATTGGGGGCCCCGGTTTTATGAGGAAAAAAACGGGAATTTTCTTTTTTTCGGGGTAAAAACCATTTTTACTGGGAGCTTTTGGGGGACCCGGGGGTAATTTGTAAGTAACAAAAATATGTCCCAATCTTTAATTTTTCCCGTTTCTATCTTGGGTTTTGACCCATTTTTCCCGGGTTTCATTTTTTTACGTGCAACAAGTTTGGGGGAAAAAAGGGGAAAAAACCTATTTTAAAAGTCCCATTTGTGCCCGGATGAACACCTTAAAAAGGGTTTATAAAAAGGGTTTTTCCCCGGGAAAAAAAGCGAGGGAAGTGTTGGGGGGTAAAAGGCCCCAAAAAAACGGAAGTACCATTTTTTTCCAAAAAAGGCGGCATCTTTGATGTGAATAGAAAAGGGGGGTTTTTTTTGCCCCCTTTTTGGGGGAAATTCCGGGTTTTTGAAAGGTGAGGGGGGCCCTTGTGGGGGACCGGGGGTGAAAAATGGGTACCAAACCCCCCTAAATTTTATCTGCCCGGGACCACCACCAGGGGAGGCTTATTACCGGCCATAAAATTTTGGGCCCCCTTTCCACAATGTCCCCCAAAAATATAAAAAAGGGATTTACCCAAAATTGGGGGAAAAAAAAAAAAACCCTTTTCCCCCGTATCAAAGTGGCCGCCTTTTGAGAAAAATACTTCCGTTTTTTTGGGCGTTACCGGGAACACGTTCCCTCGCTCTTTTTTGACCCCGGAAAAACCTTTAATGAAAACCCTTTTAAGGTGTTTTTTCCCGCAAAATAGGAAATTTAAATAGGGTTTTTTCCCTTTTTAAAAAAACTTGTTTCACGTCTCATGAAATCCGGGGAAATGGGTCAAAAACCAAGAGGGTACCGGGCAAATTCAGATTCGACATAGTTTTTTTTACTTACAAATTTTGCCGGGCCCAAAAGTCTCCCCCCCTAAAAAGGTATTTTTCCCGAATAAACGGAAAATCCCGTTTTTCCCAAAATTTAACGTGGGGCCCCCATTTTTAAAAGGGGAAATTTCCGGTTTTTTTTGGGGGGGTTTTCCGGGGAAAACTTTCCCTCGTTTCCTTGACCCCCAAAACCTTTTAAAATAAACCTTCCTTTTAAAGGGGTTTTTCCAAAATTAATAGGGCGTTTCCTGCGCTTATTCACCCTGTTTTGGGCGCCTCTTTAATTTTCCGGGGAAATAAGTCAAAAACTGGGGGTGGGAAACCCGGAAACCCCCCCAAAAAAAAAGATTCAGCGGGGTTTTTTACCCATAAATTTTTCAGCCCCGGGACCACAAATTTTCACACGCATAAAATGGGATTTATCAAAGGGGGAAAAAAGATTAGTTTTTTTCCCTCAAAATGGACCCATTTTTAAAAAGGTAAATTCCGTTTCTGGGGCTTTTTTGGCAACACTTTCAATCGTTTCCGCGCCCCAAAAACCGTAAAGTTTTAACCCACTGAAGTGGTTTTAATGAACAAAAATAGTATTTTATTTGGGGTTTAAAACGGGTTTTTTTCCCCCTTGTTGGACGCCCCTCTTGGGGGTTCTGGGCAAACGGGGCCAAAAACCGAGGTGGTACCCGGGGCAAAATTCGATTTTTTTGGGGTTTTTTTTCCCGTAATTTAGCCCGGTAACCAAATGTCTCCCCCTTTTGCCGCTAGTATTAAAAAACTTCAATTTTTTTTTCCATCTAAGAGAGGCGGAGATCTATTTGACCTTTCCCAGGTCAACCAGGCTAGGAAACTTGAAAATTTTCCGTCAACAAGGGGGGTGGGCGAAACATTGGGCGCCCCTTTCATTTTTTTTCAAATTTTCCCCGCCAAGATAAAGCGTTTTTGTTTCTTGTGGAAAAGTAGATTTGGCCAGATGTTTGTTAAAAACTGACTCTTTGTTGGGATTATTACAAGTAAAGTGTGCTTGAGATATCATACCGGGAAGGATGGAGCAAATAAGGGGTTTTATTCATCAATTTGGTTTTACATTGTAACCGTCGAAACTATTTTTCCTTTTTTAGCATTGGCTTAAACTCTCGTCCCCCATTCAGTGAACGGGTTTTTTATTTTGGGCCATTGTTAAGATTTTTTTACTCCCCCAAAAATCCTTACCCCCTGGGGTTTAGGTTTTTGTCCAGCACGGGACTGTCGTCCCCAATCTCCTATAAGGTTTAAATGGCGCATTAAGTACGTTCGCCCCGTACTTTCACTTTCTGCACAATCTGAACTATTGCACTTTCAGTGTTCGCCTGTATCGTGCAAGAAGATGGGGCGCCGTTCGTCTGAAAAATGCAGGGCTGAACTAGTGGGAAAAAAGTTCAATTTTAACTTTTCCCCGCACCCCCGCTCCTGGAGCCGGGGGCAATAGTAAAAGGGGCAGGAAACTACGACCAAAAATATAAGGGAAAGATTTATTTTAGACTTATTTTTTTGAACTTATAAGAAAAAAATTAAAATTTTTTTGGGAGCTTAGGGAAGTTCCCTTGAGGGAAGTTTAATAGATTTTCGTTTTTAAAGAAAACAAACCCTAAGGGGGCAGCTTTTATTGTTCGCCAGTAACGACTGCAAATGGATAAATACTGCAAATGAACTAAAATGAAACTCGCCCTGAAAATGCAAGAAAGTGCGTGCAAAGTGCAACACAGGGGAAAAGCACTTATAGGACCTAACGGTTTGAAAGGCGCAATTATTCCAAAAATTTAATTTTGGTTTTTGCCCCCCCTTTTGGGCCCCGGGGGGGAATTAACCCCGAGCATGGGGTCTGTTTTAAACGACCAGGCCCATTTCCAAAACAAAAAGTCCAAACCACGCCCAAAATCAGCTGTATGAAGGGGCGTATTTTACCCCCCCGAAAAAAGGGCAAGCTTTTGGAAAACGTCGTCGGGGGCCTTGCCCCCTTTCCCTTTACGACCCCCCCGACGCCCATGCCCACAAGACACCCGAACGAAAGACGATGACAATGACCCACCCCCGGTTTTTGACCACATGGGCCCCTCCTCCCCCCCCCCCCCTAGGTTTGGGTGGTGCATTTGACCTAAAAAGGTTTTTACGCGTCCTTTAAACCAAGTAAACTAAAACAAAACGGGCCCGTGGCTGGTTTGTCCACACCCAGACTGTTTTTTCCCCTATCCCCCAGGCTAAGGCGCATTAAAGATCTAGGGGTTGACGCGCCCTTTTTTTTTTTCAACTTTGTTAAGCTATAAAAATCATCACCCCAAATTTTTTTTTTCATATATATTTACTTAAAAAAACAAAATAATCATCAAACATCCACTATTAATCATTTTATAAAAATTTCAACATCACAGGCGGGGCAATATGACCTAACCGGTTGAATGCCCCAGATTTTTCAAAGGGCGGGGAAATCCCGGGTTCAAAGCTCCCCCACCAAACCTTGGCAAGGAAAAAGGGGGGTCTAAGGGTCCCCGGGCAACCCAAACGAAGGCTGGGGGGCCCAAAGGTTCACCCCGGGAACGCCCGGCTTCCCCCCGGGCCCCGACTCTCTTGGAAGGTAACGTCCCCTCCATCCCTTCCCCCTCCCTTCCTCGCCTCATCCTAGGGGTACATCTAACCAGGGCCCAAACCCGGTAGGCCCCGACCCTATGGCCAACCCGGGGATCAGTGTTGTGGAGTATCTAGGGACTTTTTATCTAATACTGTATCTAGATACATTTTGTGGGGACCTTTTCCTATACCCAGATACTTTTAATTTATTGTACCTGTAAACTGTATCTCGATCCTTTTTACAATGTATCTTAGCTCTTTTAGATAAAATAAGGGGAAAAAAGGTACTTTTTCAAGTTTATTCAAACTTTAAAAAGAAAAAGCTTGGGGATCGTCAATTAACAAACATTTCCCTTTTTCGAGAATATCCCCGCAGTTTTTGGGGCATTACCCACAAAAAACCCAAAATCTTTTAAAAAACATATTTAGGGCGCCCGGGGAAGCCCCAACCCACAAACAAAAACTTGTAAAATACAGCCCAAAACCCAAAACACTCAAAAGAAAAGAGATCTAAAAAGGGGGCCCAAACTCATCTAAACCTTTTTACATTGCGCATTCTTAATTCCCTTAACGTACAGGTCCCCTTACAACTCCTTAAAAAGCTTGGCCCAAAAAGAATTTGCATGACCATTACGTTTAAATCAAATTTGAAAAAAAAATTAGGGTGCCCCTAACGTTTAAAATTTGTAGTTGCAAATTCTATTTTGCCAAACTTTTCAGGATGTTGTTACGGGCCCCTGTTAAAGTTTTTTAAATTTAAAAAGCGCTAATGTGGAAGGGTAAAATGAGGGGTTGGCCTGTTATTAGATCTCATTTTTTTTGAGTGTGGGGGGGTTTGGCTGTATTTTTACAAGTTCCCTTTTTTATATTGGGATCTCATTACTTTTTCAATTTTCCTTGCAAAATTATTTGTTAAAATTTTAATAATTTTTTTAAAGTCAATTTTTTAAATTTCTGTGGAATTACCAAAAACAAAAAGAAAAATTAAAATCAATTTGGCCCCAAAACCCTTTCTATTTGTAAAAAAATGTAAGGGGTCATTGTCAATAAATAAGTTACTTGTTGATTGGGGATGCCTTTACAAGGCTTTTTTTAAAAGACTAGGTTAGATGAGTGTAAGAGTGGTGTAGAGTTTTCGCGACGATATACAGAGTAATACGACATTGCTGTGGTACTTACGTGATGTGCTATGTAAGTATGCGTGCAGCTGGGTTATCGTGGGTCGCGACAGTTTTTGGTGTTTTATCGTGTGTGTTTGTCGTATGTGAAGCTAGGGTTAGAGGGACGATTTATGTTTCTTAAAGTCTCATGTTAATGCAATAAGACTATTCGAGACGATGAGTGCATGGTGATAGATAACGTTGAATGACGTTTACTAAAAAGCATTATGAGTATGCGGTATTCGAACCAACGTCCTCAGAGAGCCATACGCTTGAGACCAGCGCCCTTATCACATGTGCCACCGCGGACGGCATTATAGACTGGTTATCAATGTAATGTGCTATGTCAATGGACTAGACAATGATCGATTGACTTTAAAAGGTAAGTTTCATTGGTGCTGGGGGGGCGAGTGGAGGGCAAGATTTTAGAGCTTGATACAATTCATGACACAGTGTGGGTGCTATAGTGGGGGGGGGGGGCATCATAGTTACGCGGTGTTGACAGAGGTGGCACAGTAATTGCACGCGTAACTCTAACAGTGACAAACACATTACGTAAGGATGCCCGCTCTAGGCAGCGGCGTAACTAGGAATAATTTCAGGGGGGACGAAGTGTCTGGTAGCTGAGGTCTGGGGCACAGCCCCAGCCGCCGTAAAGTTTCAACATACTACAGTTATTTCGTCATATTTTGTCATGGCAACTCAAGGGATAACCGTTTTGTTTAAGAAGGATATTAGCCGGACAATTACTTTTTTGGCGTAACATTTCAATTTGATTGCCCAAATAAACCATTATGTGTATAAAAGTATGATATGCATAATGATAGAGACAGTTTTGTAATAACATAAATTAATAGCTCAAAAACTTAAACTAAACTTCCTGCACTCGAACTCTGTAAACGATGTTTTTCAGCAACTATCTGTGATAACAAAATTATAAAAAAAATTGAAATAGCCATTTTAATAAAGTTCAACCTAATTTTGTACGTAATGACAAAGGAAAGGCAAAATATATTTATTTTACCAAGGTAACTGTCGAATTGTATAAGTAAAAAATCTCAATCTGGGCTGCTGTAACCCCACAAACTAGTGTTTGTGTATTTTGGATAGGAATACTAGACATAGGTTTCACCAAGTGTATAATTAGGAACTAACGGTGTAAGATAATTGTGAAATAGGACGCAATCCCAAAATTCGCTACGATTGAAAAATACAAAAAAATCTCAATCTGGTTGCTGTAGCCGAGATTCCAAAAAAAATAAACTGTTAAGAAATCTTTACGGTTTAATTACGATGATGAACGATAATTACAAACAAACACAAGGCAATTCGGAGATTCGAACCCACGACCGCGTGTAGCCATTCTCTTCGAACCAGCGCCCTGATCGTATGTGTCACCGTGGTCGCATCCCTAACCATGGCTGGTTCTGACCAGAATGGGCCCCTCTCCATATCCTAAGGCTAGAGTAGAACTAGCGCATTATGACCTAACGGTTAACGCCTACTTAGAACAAATAAATCTTACCATCAACTCCATCATTTTAATTACTTGTATAAACTTGGAGTACAATATAACCATCAAACTCACCATAAACTCATAATATCACAGGCGGCGCAATATGACTAAACCGGTTGAAGAGCACTTGTATCTTACGTCGTAGTAGGTTACTTACTATATCAAGTCACAAAAGGTTCGATAAGGTATCGCCAAAATGACATAACAATGTTACATTCTCACACTTGCGTTAAAATACCCGGCACCTTCATTATGAGTTTATTTACTTATTTATTAATTTAAAATCTATCGTATTCAGTGATAAAAAGGAATTAACAAATGAGGCAACTTGACGAAGACGACCACGACGTGAGAACCCCATTCCCTTCCCACCTCCTCAACGGTGGCTGGTTCTGACCGGCATGGGCTGGCTCTGCTAATGTAAAAGGCGATTAAAGAGAAAAGTCCCCCTCGAAAACACAGCTAAAAAAGAGCGGAGTATTTTACTCCGCGAAACAAAGGGGCGAGCCGGCAATCGCGTCGGGGACCTGCCCTCTTCCCCTTTACGACCCCCGGCGACGATGCCAATGACACACGAACGATGACAAAAAACGATACGACTGCGACGTGAGAAACCCCCCTTTCCCCCTTTCCCCTGGCTGGTTCTACCAGCTGTGCCCCCCCCCCCCCCACCCCCCTTTGGGTGAGTGGGGGTTAGACCCAACGGTTTACGCACCCTTATCCCAAAATTCTAAACTAAAAGAGTTTTAATGTCTGTTACCAAGTAAAAACAATGGATTCTTAGAATCTCATCGTGATTTGTAAGTCCTTTATTAACTTATTGATATTTTATTGTAAACTTCATTAAGAGGTTTAATTTTTGGGTTTGGGTTTTTTCGGGGAGTTACAGCGTGTTATTCTCTCATTCCAGGTCTTGGTCAGCAGTTTTGGGGATTGCCGACATTGATTTCTCTTTACCCAACCCATAGAAAGGGGAATTGACCATTAGTTGAATTTTATCCAACTCTGTTTAAAAAAAAAGATGTCACAAATAAAAATTAAAACTTCATGAAGTTTGAAAACAATATAATTAAAAAAGCACACCATACTAAATAACTAAATTTTGGAAAAAAAAAGGCAGCCAAGCTTCCCTTTAAACTTTTCGGGTGTGAAATGTTTTGAGGTATAGAAATTAGCCAAGCTTTTTATTCTTTTCCCCGAGTTTTTATTTAAAATAAGTAAGATAATTTTGCCCGTGACGAGCGCCAAGGGAACCATTTTTTTGGGGAAAAAAAATTTTTTTTTAAACTCGAAAAAAATAAAAATAATTACTTTGGGGCCTTGAAAATTTGGTTAAAACGAGAACTCTAAAATAAAATTTTAAAAGCAGATTGTGAAAGGTTTTGGTGGAGGGGGGGTAGAGCGGAAAAATTGTAACTCCATAAGAATAGCATTGTTGGTGGAGGTGCCGGGTCCTCACTTCTTTAAAATTATTATTTCAGTTTAATCACGGAGGGAGGGATTATTGCTGTGGTATTTTTGTTAAATATAGCGCACGTGACGGTGAATTATTAAGTGTGTTTCAAATATGAAGGTCAGTGTACTATAAGCAACAAATCGCATCTCAGTACTTGTACTTGCTCTACTTATTAAACAGAGTGGACTTTCATAAACGCGTATATCATTATGATTTTAGGTACCTATACAACTATTAAAACTACATTTGCACCTTAGTACTAGGAAAACGCTAAAGTTGATGTTAGACAAGTGAGCGAGCCATGTGTCGAGTAACTGGGAACATTCCAATTCTTCTCTCTACGTAGAATTGGCCCAGAGCATGGCTCTGCTAATCGTAAAAGGCGATTCAAGAGAAAAAGTCCACCTTGCAAACATCAGCTAGCAAGAAGGGTAGTATATTACTCCCCGAATCTAGAGGCGAGCTCTGGCAATCGTCGCCGGGGACCTTGCCCCCTTCCTTGACGACCCCCCGGCGACGATGACAAAGACAATGACACCACGAACAATGACAGAGACAATGACGACCGCGACGTGAGAAACCCCCCTTCCTCCCCTTTCCCGTGGCTGGTTCTGACCAGCATGGGCCCCTTTTCCTCCCCCCCCCCTAGGTTAGAGTGGTGCATTATGGACATGAAGTTAACGCGCTCTTATACCAAATAAATCCGAAAGTCCACTACTATCTATGAACTTAAATGCAGATGTTACAGGGCATTCAACACATGACTCACTCACTCGTCTAACAATGACTTTGGCTTTTTCCTAGGACTAAGGCCCATTTTACATTCCAAAATATAGCTGATCCTAAAAAATAGTAATTAAAAAAAATAATGTTACTGTGTGAAAGTCAAAACATGAAATAACCACGACCTACAACTCACGTTGCAATCGAACTGCGTGATTAAGTCAACCCAGGTCCCAGGTCTACTAGATCGGCGGAGATAGATTAGTCGAGAAATCCAAATTTATGCTTTGAAATCAATGTTAGCGGCAAAATGTGAGACATTTGGGTACCGGGCTGATTTATAGGTAAAAAACCCCAATAAATTCGAGTTTGCCCAGTACCACCTCGGATTTTGGCCCGTTTGCCCAGAATCCAATATGGCGTCCAAAAAGGTGTAAAACCCGTATAAATTATTAAAAGTACTATGTTTGTTCATTGAACACGTCAGTGGGGTTCATTTTACGGTTTTAGGGGTCGCGGATAACGATTGAAAGTGTTGCGTAAAAGCCCTAGAAACGTATGTACCATTTTCAAAATGGCGGCCACTTTGATGGAGAAAACTGGGTCTTTTTCCCCTTTGAGTAAATACCATTTTATGCGTGTGAGACATTGTGGTACCGGGCTGTATTATGGGTAATAAACCCCGCTGAATCTTAATCTGTCCAGTACCACCTCAGATTTTGACCCGTTGGCCCGGAATTCAAGATGGCGTCCAACATGGTGTAGAAAAGCGCAGGAAAAGTCCTATTAATTTTGGATAAACACTTAAGGAGGGTTCATTTTAAGGTTTTCGGGGTCAAGGAGAACGATGGAATGTGTTGCGGAAACGCAAAAGAACCGGAAGTACCATTTTCAAAATGGCGGCCACGTTCATGAGGAAAAGACGGGAATTTTCGTTTTTTCGGGATAAATACCATTTCACGTGGGAGACATTTGGGTACCGGCATAATTTGTAAGTAACAAACTATGTCGAATCTGAATTTGCCCGGTACCATCTTGGATTTTGACCCATTTGCCCGGATTTCATGATGACGTGCAACAAGTTGTTAAAAAGGGATAAACCTATTTAAAGTCCTATTAGTGCTGGATGAACACCTTAGAAGGGTTCATTAAAGGATTTTCCGGGTCAAGAAGAGCGATGGAACGTGTTGCGGTAACGCCCAAGAAACGGAAGTACCATTTTCAAAATGGCGGCATCTTTGATGTGAAGAAAAGTGTTTTTTTTTGCCCCTTTTGGGTAAATACCGTTTTATACGTGTGAGACATTGTGGTACCGGGCTGAATATGGGTACCAAGCCCCGCTAAATTTTAATCTGCCCGGTACCACCACCAGCGAGGCTTATTACCCATAATTTAGCCCGGTACCACAATGTCTCACACGTATAAAAAGGTATTTACCCAAAGTGGGCAAAAAAAAAACACTTTTCGCCGTATCAATGTGGCCGCCATTTTGAGAAAGGTACTTCCGTTTCTTGGGCGTTACCGCAACACGTTCCATCGCTCTTCTTGACCCGGAAAATCCTTTAATGAACCCTTCTAAGGTGTTCATCCAGCACTAATAGGACTTTAAATAGGTTTATCCCTTTTTAACAACTTGTTGCACGTCATCATGAAATCCGGGCAAATGGGTCAAAATCCAAGATGGTACCGGGCAAATTCAGATTCGACATAGTTTGTTACTTACAAATTATGCCGGTACCCAAATGTCTCCCACCTGAAATGGTATTTATCCCGAAAAAACGGAAAATCCCGTCTTTTCCACATGAACGTGGCCGCCATTTTGAAAATGGTACTTCCGGTTCTTTTGCGTTTCCGCAACACATTCCATCGTTCTCCTTGACCCCGAAAACCTTAAAATAAACCTTCCTCAGGTGTTTATCCAAAATTAATAGGACGTTTCCTGCGCTTTTCTACACCATGTTGGACGCCATCTTGAATTCCGGGCAAATAAGTCAAAATCTGAGGTGGTACTGGACAGATTAAGATTCAGCGGGGTTTATTACCCATAATTCAGCCCGGTACCACAATGTCTCACACGCATAAAATGGTATTTACTCAAAGGGGAAAATAGACCCAGTTTTCTCCATCAAAGTGGACGCCATCTTGAAAATGGTACTTCCGTTTCTGGGTCTTTTTCGCAACACTTTCAATCGTTCTCCGCGACCCCAAAAACCGTAAAGTGAACCCCACTGACGTGTTCAATGAACAAAAATAGTAATTTTAATGGGTGAATACGGTTTTTACACCTTGTTGGACGCCATCTTGGATTCTGGGTAAACGGGCCAAAATCCGAGGTGGTACCGGGCAAATTCAGATTTATTGGGGTTTTTTACCTGTAAATCAGCCCGGTACCCAAATGTCTCACATTTTGCCGCTAGTATTAAAAATCTTCAATTTTTTTACCAGTCTAAGAGAGGCGGGGATCTAGTAGACCTTGCCCAGGTCAACAGGCGTAGGAATCTTGAAACTCTCCGTCAACAAGGCGGTGGACGCAACATTGTCGCACTTTCATTTGTTTTTAACTTTTCTCGGCCAAGATAGACGCGTTTCGTGCTGTGAACGTAGATTTAGCCAGATGTGTTGTTAAATACTGACTCTTTGTTGGTATTATTACAAGTACATTGTACATTGAGATATCATACAGCAAGGATGGAGCAAATAGCGGTTGGATTCATCACTTGGTTCACATTTAATCTCTTCGAAACTATTTCTTTGTAGCATTGGCATTTTCTCTTGTCGCCATTCAGTGAACGTTTATTATTTAGTCCACTGTTAAGATTGGTTAACTCCCCACATTTCTACCCGCCTGTGGCTAGTTCTGTCCAGCATGGGACTGTTCTACCTATATCCCCTATAGGCTAGAGTGGCGCTTAGGTTCGTTCGCCTGTACTGCACTTTCTGCACGAATCTCAACTATTGCACTTTCAGCGTTCGCCTGTAGTCGTGCAAGAAGATGGTCGCCGTTCGTCTGAAAAGTGCAGACTGAACTAGTGCAACAAGTTCATGAACTTCTGCACGCGCTCTGGAGCCGGTGCAATAGTACAGTGCAGGAATCTAGCGCCAAGAATATAAGGGATAGATGTATTGTAGACTTATTTTGTGAACTTATATGAAACAAATTACATTTTCGAGAGCTTAGGGAAGTTCATTGAGGGAACGTTTAATAGATTTACGTTTTAACGAGAACAAATCATAAGTGGCAGCTTTTATTGTTCGCCAGTAACGACTGCACTGGATGAAATACTGCACTGAACTAAAATGAACTCGCCGTGAAGTGCAAGAAAGTGCTGTGCAAAGTGCAACACAGGCGAACGACACTTATAGGACCTAACGGTTGACGCGCAATTATTCAAGATCTATTTTGTTTCGCCCCCCGTCTGGGCCCGGGGTAGAATTAACCCAGAGCATGGCTCTGTTAATCGTACCAGGCGATTCAAGACAAAAAGTCCACCACGCAAACATCAGCTAGTATGAAGGGTAGCATTTTACTCCCCGAAAATAGAGGCGAGCTCTGGAAATCGTGGTCGGGGTCCTTGCCCCCTTCCCTTGACGACCCCACGACGACGATGACGACAACGACACCACGAACGATGACGATGACAATGACGACCGCGTTCTGACCAGCATGGGCCCCTCCTCCTCCACCCCCCTAGGTTAGGGTGGCGCATTATGATCTAGCGGTTGACGCGTCCTTTATCCAACTAAACTAAAAACAAGAACGCCCGTGGCTGGTTCTGTCCAGCACTGACTGTTTTCCCCGTATCCCCTAGGCTAAGGCGCATTATGATCTAGCGGTTGACGCGCCCTTTTTCCTTTTTTAACTTTGTTTGGCTATAAATACCATCAGCAATTTTTTCTTTTCATATATATTTACTTAAAAATCAATATAATCATCAAACATGCACACTCTTAACTCATTTTATAAACTTTCAACATCACAGGCGGCGCAATATGACCTAACCGGTTGAAGTGCCCTTGATTCTCACGTCGACGTCATGGATTCGAAGTCTCCCCGACCAAACCTTGGCAAGGAAAGGCGGGTCTAAGGGTCCGGTCAACCCAAACGAAGGCTAGGCCGAATTGTTCACCCTGGTAACGCCCGGCTCCCCAAAGTCCTGACTCTCTTGGAAGGTAAACGTCCTCTCCATCCCTTCCTCTCGTTCCTCGCTCATCCTAGGCTACATCTAACCGAGCCAACTAGGTAGGCGGCGACGTAGTGTCCAACCAGAGATCAGTGTTGTGGAGTATCTAGGTACTTGTATCTAGATACTGTATCTAGATACATTTTGTGTACCTTTACCTATACCTAGATACTTATAATTTATTGTACCTGTATCTGTATCTCGATCCTTTTCTACAATGTATCTATAGCTCTTTCAGATACATAGGTAAAAAGGTACTTTTTCAAGTTTTATTCAATCTTTAAAAAGAAAATGCTGGCGATCGTCGAATTAACAAACATTTCTTGTTCGAGAATATCGCGCTAGAAAGTGCATTACCGACAAAACCAAACTCTTTAATAAACATATGTAGGTCGCCGGGTAAGCTCAACCACACATAACAAAAACTTGTAAAAATACAGCCAAACCTTACACACTCAAAAGAATTGAGATCTAAAAAAGGGCCAAGCTCATCTACCTTTTCACATTTGCGCATTCTTAATTCATAAACGTACAGTGTCCCGTTACAACATCCTTAAAAAGCTTGGCAAAATAGAATTTGCATGACCATAACGTTTAAATCAATTAGAAAAAAGAATTAGGATGAACTCTTACGTTTAAATTAGTAGTTGCAAATTCTATTTTGCCAAGCTTTTCTAGGATGTTGTTAAGGGACACTGTACGTTTATAAATTAAGAATGCGCTAATGTAGAAGGGTAGATGAGCTTGGCCTTTTTTTAGATCTCATTTCTTTTGAGTGTGTAAGGTTTGGCTGTATTTTTACAAGTTCTTGTTATATGTGGGATCTCATTACTTTTTCAAGTTCCATTGCAAAAATTATTTGTTAAAATATAATAATTTTATTAAAGTCAATTTAATTGCTGTGGAATTACCAATTAACAATAGAATGTAAAAATCTAATGGCCCAAAGACTTGCTATTTGTAAATAATGTAGGCGATCATTGTCAGGTAACTATAGTTACTTGTTGATTGTATGCCTGTACAAGGCTTATTTTAAAACCTTTATTTGGAAGCCTTTCAGCAAACTTTTTCAATTTTTTCTTTCAAAAGACACTATACCACGATTAACTTAATGTCCATGTAAAATATGAACGTTGTTGCCCTAACCGTTTGGGCAGAATCGCTGGCCGATTAAAACTAACGAATTAGACAGTAGCAGTAGTAGTAGCAGTAGCTAACAACCTTAAAGTGATTTTAAGTATGTTTAAAGTCAATTTTTTATCAAGAAGGAATGTTTGTACACCAACAAAATTTGGCAAGTGTTGTCAGGTACCTAAATCCCTTCAATTTTTGGTAGTTTTCAAGTTCACATCACGTTTCATGACGGCTGGGTGGAACCCCCTCGAAATCACCCCAAACCTCTGCTTGCTGTAAAAAAGGTGCCTGAGTTTTTTAAAAAACCGGGGGGTTTGGCTGGGGGGCCCCCAAAAGGGGCCCCCCAGATTTGATTTTTTTTGAAATAACATTTATTTTGTAATAGACTGGGGCTCAGCCGGGCTTGGGGGCCTCTGGCCTTGCCAAAATGCCTACCCCTTCCCTATACACAACTGGGTTTTTTATATTAGGTAGAAGTGTCAAAAACCCTTTGGTAGGAATATTTTGGGCCCCCAGTGAAAAAAGTGGGGTCATGGCACTAAAAAAAGCTAGGGGGAACCCAGAGGTTCTGGGCCCTAAGGCCAGCCGGGGGCCCTGGGCCTTTAATTCCCCCTTTCCCCTTTCAAATCAAAAGGGGATTAAATAGGGGCCGACTTAAAAGCCCTTTTATCTTAAAACAGGGGTTTAAAGGATGAAAAAAAAAGTCCCTTGTATCTACAGAATTTTTTGAAAAGTAGGGGGTTGTTTCTTTACCAATACTTTTTTAAAAATGTATCTTTACCTGTATCTAAAAAACCTCTAAAAAAAATTATCTTTACCTATCCTAGAATTAAAAAAAATTTATTTTACCCAACACTGCCAGAAAATCCCAATAATTTTAAACGGGAAACGCTCATTTGGGACGCTTTTAAAAAGCGATCACTTGATGTGCTAAAACCCCCATTGCCCCTTTTTTTTATTTTAAAATTTTGCGACTTTCGCTGTTAAGGGGGACCATTTTTTCCAATATTTTTTTTTAAGCTTGGGTTTTTGGGTAAGCCCGTGGGTAAACCTTTACTTTGTGGAAAAAACCCACTGCCATCTAGGGGACCTTGATTTCATTTCCTTGGGCCCTTTAAAAAAAAAAATTTTTAAAAACCTTTTGGGAAAAAATAATAGACTGCTTCTTTGATAGGATTTTTATTTCTTCTTGGGGCAGGGTTTTAGTGGCCAGAAACCCCGGTGACTTTTCGTTGCCATGGCAACTTTCCTTTTTTTTTATGTAAATTTCCCCCCACAATATTATAGGATCAAAAAAAAATTAAACCCTATTGTGACCCCGGGGCCGGGCATTTTTTAAAGATTTTGGGCCCCCGGGGGCAGGGGTTTTTCGCCGTCGAGTTTAAAAAAAAAAACTTTCCGGGTTTTCTTTTAATTTAAATTTGTAACTTTTTGGGAAAAGGGTTTTGGGGACAAACCCCCCCAAAAAAAAAAAATTCAATCCAGACGAGTATGCGGAGGTCCAAAAATTTCCCAAATCCCCAACCCCCCGTTCGAACGTCATGGGCCTCCCTGCGATTTTTGTTGCCATGGTTAACGTTAACCTTTTTTTAAAATGTAAAAACCATCAATAAGGGGTTTATCGCATCCAATAAAATTAAAAATATTAGTGGGCCGGACGGATTTATTAATGATTTAGCCCCCCCTCAGATTTTTTTTGCCGTTTAGTTTTTAAAAAAAATCGATTCCCTTTTAATTTAAATTTCAACTTTTTGAACGATTTTTTCCACAAAACTAAGGCAAATTTAAAACCGAAAGAAGCTTGGGGGATGGTCCAAATTTTAAAATCGGTCCGAATCTCCGTTTCGAAAAAGTTTTTGGGAGGCATACAAAAAAAAGAAAAGTGACCCATTTTTTTTTCCCGGGAGAGTCCCCAAAAGGGAAAAGCCGCTTCGCCCCGTTAATAAAATTTTTTAAAAGGGAAAAAAAAAACAGAGAACGCTATTTGGGGTTTATCCTCGAATATTATCTCCCGGGAAAATTTAGGTCTGTGTTTCCCCGTAACTTTTACCTAAATATTGGGAACTGAAAATCATTATTATTTTAAAATTATTTCAACTTAAAATTCCCCCACCCCCTTGACGACCACCCCGACGACGATGACACAAAAAAGCAATCTCGCCCAAACCAAAACATTTTTATAGGGCCCTGTTGGTATAAAAAACTCTTCGAAAAATAGAGGCGAGCCCCTGGCAATTTGTCGTCGGGCTTCTGCTCATTTGCATGGGGTTCCAGGTTGGGGCCACCCCCTCCCCCTAAAATCGTAGGCTAGATTGGCCCATTATGACCTAACGGATGCGCGCCCTTTTCCAAACCCCCCCATTTACAAATAAAAATGCTTTATTATTTTTAAATTTCCTTTAAAAAATGTTTTTATTTTACTTTTATCTATTCCCACTTTTTCAATCCAACTCGCAAATTTCCCCGGGTTTTTTCCCCGGATTTGGGGGAGTTCTTCCCCTGAAACTTGACGAGCTCTGGGTGGGCGTCTGGGGAAATTTTTCCCCTTCCCCCTTTGACTTCCCCCCCAGGGCGAATAAAATGGCAACATGGACGGATGATGAACGACGAGACCCCACGGTGGGAACCATAAAATTTTATTTTAAAAAGAAAAAAACCCAAACATAGTCATCACCCAATAACTCTTCATTAATTACAATACACGGCGGTGCAATACACCTAACCCGGGTTGAGGGGCGCCTAGTTTCTACGTTTTATTTTAATTCCTTTGAGGTGTCCTTCATAACGTTTAAGCCCGGATGCGGGCCCGGGTGTCAAACCCAGGGACAACTCTGACTTGTCTTGCGCGTCACACTAGGCAACTCATCGTTACAAAGTAATCGTCAACTTATAACCTCACCACCCCAAAATTTAAAGCTCATCTTTGGTCGCGCTCCAAACTAAATTTTTTTTATTTATTTATTTTTTTTAAATATTTTTTATTTTTTTTAATAAAAATGAGGCCATAATCTTCTCAGATTTTTCCGTTAGCCTTGTTGTTTCTGGTGCTGCCCGCGGGTAGAATCGTGCCCGGGGGCTTGATTAAACGGTTTTTCCCCTTCCCCGTCTTATAGTTGGTAAATGTTGCCGTCTATGGTGTCGGCCCCTGCGGGTTTTGGCTTGGTCTGCTTAAAATTTTAAGGGCCCCTAGGATTATCATTCTGTGACTGAGGGGGTGTTGATTTTTGGGAATTTAAATGCACAGAAAAAAAGGTTATCCATAGTGACACATGTTAGTACCTTAACCCGTACACGACTAGCAGGACCAAATATGATGCCTTGCGCATCTTTTGGATCTCTCCCAAATCATAGAAAACTTCTATCATATGATAACGCGACAAATTTTCCAAATTTCTCATCCAAAGAAATCTTTTTAAAAAAAATTTTAATTAAACTTCATACACATTTTTTTTTTTTTTCTTTATTTTCATTTCATACATACTTTTATTTTGTTTTAACTTATTCTTTTCAATTTATTTTTTTTTATACATTTAGAAAACATCAAATCATCAAACTACCGCAAAAAACCTTCTATTTACTTTCTTCACAGGCGGCGCAAATGACCAAACCCCGGTTTGAAGCCCCCTTTTTTCTCCCGTCGTCGTCAAATGATAAAAAAGCAGATGAATAAAATTTTGGTGGAGGTCCCGGGTAGAGCAGAAATTTTAAAAATCCATAAAATACTTTGTTGGTGGGGGGTCCCGGGCCCTCATTTCTTAATTTTATTATTTCTTTTTAAATTTACGGGGGGTATTATTCTGTGGTATTGCTTTAAGAAGACGCCGTGTCGGTGAAAAATTTAAGTTGTTTCAGATATAAAGGGTCAGTGTAAAAAAGCACAAATCGCTCTCTACTTGTACTTGCTTACTTTTCAATTGGGACTTTCTAAATCTTTAATCATTCGATCTTAGGTACCTATAAAACAAAAAACTCATTTGAAATTTAGGAGGGGAAAACGCTAAATTTGAGTTAGACAAGTGGGGCGAGCTATGTTCGAAAAAGGGAAACTTCCCATTTTTTTCCTCTACGAAAGGGGGGATCCAACATGGGTTTTCCTCCCTAGCCTACATAGGCTAGAGTGGCGCTTTTTGGGATTACAGTTGACGCGCTTTATAAAAATTTATTCAAACTTCTATTTATTTGATAAAAAAAGAACATTAATGTTACAGTGCACTCATACATGACTCGCTCATTCGTCTAACAACGATTTTGACTTTTCCTGGGACTTAGGCCCAAATTTTCCAAATCAAAAATATAGTTGACCCCAAAAAAAATAGTTGTTGAAAAAAAAAAAGTTATTGCGTGTAGGCAAAAACTTATAATCCCCACCACCTAAACTCACGTCGAAATCGAACTGCGTGTTTAGGTAACCAAGTCCAAGGTTACTAGATCGGGGAGAGAGGCGTAATTAGTAGACCTTGCTCAGGTCAACAGGCGTAGGGAACTTTAAATCACCGTCAACAAGGCGGTGCACGAAAAATTGTCCATTTTTTTTGTTTTCAATGTTTCTGGGAAAGATAGACCTTTGGTTCTGTGAACGAGATTTAGCCAGCCAATTGTTAAAATACTGATATTTATTGGTATTTTTCAGTACAGTCTATATTGAGAATCATACAGTAGGATTTAAAAAATAGAGGTTGGATTTACCCTTGGTTTTACAATTTTAACTCTTTGAAATATTGCTTTTGGGAGCATTGTTTTTTTTTTCCCATTCAGTAACGTTTATTTTTGGTTTAATGTTAATATAGGGAAATCCCCACATCCCCACCCTCTGTGGCTGGTTCTGTCAAGCCAGTACTTCCTCCCCATTCCTTAGGCTTGAGTAGCGCTTATGACCCAAGGGTTGACGCCCCTTAATACAAATTACCAATAACAATAAGATAAAAAAAATAAATTGACACCACACGAGAGATCCCCCCCTTTTCCCCCTCCCACCCTGGCTGGGTTTTTGACGTTAGGCCCTTTCCCCCCCCAAGCCCCCCAGGGTATAAGGCCCAAAACCTGGCTCTGTTAACGTTTAAGGGCGTTTCAAAATAAAGTCTATTCCCCAAACGTCGCTAGTAAAAAGGGAAAATTTTTACTTTTTTAAACTAGAGGCGACCTCTGGCAGTTGTCTCGGGTAACTTTTTTTCTCCCTTGACGACCCCCCCGACGACGACGACGACGACCCAAATTTGGCAGCAGAACGATGAAAAGCGAGACGACCGCACGTAAACTCCCTGGCCTCCTCGCCATATTCCCTAGGCTGAGTGGGGATGACCTAAAGGGCGACGCCCCCTTTAAACTAAGTAACAAAACAACAAAAATTTTTTTAAAAACCAAAAATTTCCTGAATTTTCCTTAAAATTTTACAAATGAAAAAGTAAAAGAATAGAGTACTAAAAATCCTTTTTAAGGAATGATAATTTTGGGTAAAGTTACCCAAAATTTTAGCAGATTTAATTCGGGTCTGATGGTATTGAAGTAAAAAAGGGGTTTTTTATCTTAAATTTACAAATGATACTGTGTTTGTGCAGTTTTTACACCTTTTTTACATAATTCACTTTGGGTTTATGGGTTTTTGGAATTTGAGCCAGATTTGGGTTTTAAAATTTGGTTGTAACGGTCATTATTTGAGTCTTTCAATGTCGTAGGGAAAAATTTTTCTCCCCTTGCTATTTTATGCTTAAAAATCCTCAGTCAAAAGGGCATTTTTGAGGAAAAGCCACAATGGAAAAACCCAAAATTTCCGGGGAAAAGCAAAATCGATTTCGCAGAAATGATTTTTAAAAAATACTAAAGGAAGCTTTCTGAACCCGTACAAAATCCTTTTGTATTTTAATCGTTTCTTTACGGATTTACCGGGGGTTGTTTATGCCGGGCCGTAAAATTTGGAAATAAGCTGGCCCAATGAGCAACTATAAAACCACATTTTGTGATAACCCTGCCCCCACCAAAACTTTTGTAGACACCTGTTTTTAAGGGAATTAAATGGGGAATATTTTTGCCATTGAGATATTTTGTCTATCTCAAACCAATTCGGAGATATTCGATAACAAACACCGTTTTGCCGACATTTTCCAATATGACGGCCGAAGCTCCAGTCCGATTGTAAGGGAGTTTTAGTATGTTAATAAGTATTATATAAGGAAGGTCTCTGCAAAAATTCAGCGACATCGCAATTTTTTCCTCCAAACGTCAATATACGATCTTATTTGACAGGATTACTAGTAAAACGGGTAGTATATTACTCCCCGAATCTAGAGGCGAGCTCTGGCAATCGTCGCCGGGGACCTTGCCCCGTTCCCTTGAAGACCCCCGGCGACGATGACAAAGACAATGACACCATGAACAATGACAAAGACAATGACGACCGCGAAGTGAGAAACTCCCTTTCCTCCCCTTTCCCGTGGCTGGTTCTGACCAGCATGGGCCCCTCCTCCCCCCCCCCCTTAGGCTAGAGTGGTGCATTATGACCTAACGGTTGACGCGTCCTTAATCCAAATAAACCAAAAAAAAAAATTGTTTCCTGAACAATTAGGTTTTTGGACTTATATGGTTCTTGCACTGTGCCCATTCGCATCTCTTATGAATGTTTAGTGTTCACGTAAAGTACCAAAGTACACGCTCGATTTCAAATAAAGTGCGCCAAAGTTAAAGAGCTCTCTTCTTCATCTATCGTAGTCAAAATGGGTGGCACGAGCTTAATATTTGAGCCCAAAGATAACTGTAAAATTGTCTTCCCACGCCCGGGACTGGTTCAAGAGAGCATGGGCACCTCACCCCTATATCCCCTAGTCTACAGGTGCGTATTATGACCTAACGGTTGACGCGACCTCAATTAAAATAAACTATATCTAAATAAACGATTCTAAATAATAATTTATTTTTAAATTTATGAGTGAGTGAGCCATGTTTTGAATACCCGGTATCATTCCCCATACTAAGCTTGATCCAGCCTTAGGTACAGGGGAGGAAAGGGGGTAAGAGTTGCATTGTATGCGTTGAACACATGACTCGCTCACTAGTCTAAATACGACTTTGGCGTTTCCCTAGTCTAGTTGGCCAAGGCGCCCTTTATAGCCGAAATGTGGGAGACGTGGGTTTAATCCCCTGGTCGGAAAAGATATTGTAATTTCTGGATTGAATTTTAAAAATTATTAAAAATGTTTTGAAATGCATATAACGCCGTGTACTACATCAACTGTGACAATACTATGGTAAACATAGCCAGCACAAAATACGTGTAAATATTTCAAGGTTTACTCAATCTACGAAATAAATTTGGGGGTAACTTGACGTGCAACATTCAAAATACCTTGGGCACGGCATTTCACAGCCAGGCAAATAACAAACAAAAAATATTTTTTCAAAGACATTGTCATTGTCATTGTAATTGACCATTGTCGTTAAAATAATTCCTACACATTGACAGCCTATTTTAAATAAATAAATTTTATTTAGAGTCTACCCACTCAGTTATATAACTGATTTTCAGTGGGGGACTTTAAATCAAAGCGACCAAGCCAACCCTGCAGGCCCCGACGCAATCGACGAGTGAGCGATAACCAACAAAGATCGATATTTGAAATAGGAAATATAGCAATCAGTGGTATGGACAGTGGAACACCGCGGATCAACGCCAAATCAACAAGGCCGATCAGAACAACTCTGAATTTATTATGTGCTTCGTGCTAGGACGCTCCAAAGTCACCGTTTACAACTCAGACGTCCTAGAATCAACACCGCTGGAGACTTAAGCAATTCTATCATCGAATATTGCGATGATTTTTTTTATCCCCCACCCCCACCCACCACACATTTGGAATTTATGGTTTCACCTCGAGCAAAGTACAGCCCGCTTTCAGACGTGTGCGACCGAACAAAAACATCGTGCGGGCGTTAGGAGACAGGGCCTAAGAAGACTTTTAGTCTTCTAAAGCCCGGACCGGTTTGTCTTCTTAGCCCCGCTTCGCAACGTGTAGCACAACCGTCGATCACAGGGGCTTAGAAGCCGACACCCTCTTAACTGATGAGTGTCGCCACCCCCGTCTGGGCCCGGGGTAGAATAGGCCCGGAGCATGGCTCTGCTGATCGTAAAAGGCGATTCAAGAGAAAAAGTCCACCTCGCAAACATCAGCTAGTATAAAGGGTAGTATTTTACTCCCTGAAAATAGAGGCGAGCTCTGGCAATCGTCATCGGGGACCTTGCCCCCTTCCCTTGACGACCCCCCGGTGACGATGACGACAATGACATGACGTCTGGGCCCGGGGTAGAATCGGCCCAGTGCATGGCTCTGCTAATTGTAAAAGGCGATTCAAGAGAAAAAGTCCACCTCGCAAACATCAGCTAGTAAGCGGGGAGTGTATTATTCCCCGAACCTAGAGGCGAGCTCTGGCAATCGTCGTCTGTGACCTTGCCCCCTTCCCTTGACGACTCCCCGGCGACGATGACATTGACGCAACGAACGATGACAAAGACGATGACGACCGCGACGTGAGAAACCCTTCTTCCTCCCCTTACCCGTGGCTGGTTCTGATCAGCATGGGCCCCTTCCCCCACCCCCCTTAGGCTAGAGTGGTGCATTATGACCTAACGGTTGACGCGCCCTTAATCCAAATAAACAAAAAAAAAAAAAAACGAACGATGACGAAGACAATGACGACCGCGACGTGAGAATTCCCCTTACCCGTGGCTTGTTCTGACCAGCATGGGCCCTTCCTCCCCACCCCCCTTAGGCTACAGTGGTGTATTATGACCTAACGGTTGACGCGTCCTTAATCCAAATAAACCAAAAAACCAAACTCTCTAGGTAATTGTAACAACTACTCGATCGTCAAACATCGCTAGTCCCAGAAAAAAACGAACGTTGATAAATGACATTTTATCGAAATCGACGTTTTGATCGTCCTTCTAGAATATGAGATAACAAAAACTTGTAAACATTCAGCCAAACCTTACACACTCAAAATAAATGAGATCTATAAAAAGGGCCAAGCTCATCTACCCTTCCACATTTGCGCATTCTTAATTCATAAACGTACATGTCCCGTAACAATATCCTTGAAAAGCTTGGCAAAATAGAATTTGCATGATATTACGTTTAAATTAATTAGAAAAAAGAACTTGGATGAACTATTACGTTTAAATTAATAATTGCAAATTGTTTTTTGCCAAGCTTTTCAAGGATGTTGTTACAGGACACTGTACGTTTATGAATTAGGAATGCGAAAATGTGGAAGGGTAGATGAGCTTGGCCCTTTTTTAAATCTCATTTCTTTTCAGTGTGTAAGGTTTGGCTTTATTTCTAAAAAAAATGTTATTTCGTTTGTTTTTGTTTGTTGTTCTTAAAAGTCTTTTTTTATTTCTACTATCATAGATCTCACAACAAAATAATTAAATCTACTATCATTATTCGATTCGATTATTCGAATATTTTTCAATATCAAAGCGGCTCAGAATAACCTCCGGTTAAAGCACCTTGATTCTCTCGTATTATAGAAACTCGTGCCCATCATGCCTACCACGGCTATTAATTAATAAAGAGGAGTTAATAGCTACACGTATGTAGATTTATAAGAAACAAGTTTCTTAAGCACAGAATAATAACATTTAAATAAAATCCAAACACTCGTCAGGGCACGGGGTAGAATTGGTCCAGAGCAATGCTACGTTAGGGCCAGTTGTACGATCTCCAGATAAAAGTCGTACCTACGTATCTCCTGGATAAGTTATCCTGGGGATTAACTATGCTCAGCGTTTTACGACGATATTTTATTCGAAGGATACGCAACCGCGGGATAACTTGAGGTTAGTACTTTATTTTCATATGTTGGCAGCAGTTCTGGTAACTTTTCAACTCTCTCTGGTGGCGGAGCTACCTTCACACATATTCCTATAACCAAAGATAATACTATTATTAACTACGTGCCTATAACCTTACTTTCGTCAAACGTTTCGTAATCGGTAGGCCCTCATGTGTTCATAGTTCTACGCAAGGACAGTAGTAGGCCTAGCAGTCTATCCTGGTTTGTTAAATAAAGTGATGGACAATGAAAATATAATAAGGAAACAGAGGGTAAAAGGGCGGGCAATTATTCTGTTCCTTATTGCTGGATATTCTTACGAACATATTGTGGAAAACAAGAAGACGGGTGCAACTACTTGGCAAGAGAAGGGGAACCTTGCATTGTCCCTCCCCCCCTGCCATTGGACCAGAATGTGAAATTAAGAAAATATTTAATTTTTCAAACCTTGCTTCAAACATAATCCTAAGTTCTTGAGTCTTGGCCCATGTGGAATGGGCTAAAATATCGGTCAGATCTAACCTTTGGGTCTAGGCTATGCCTATTCAAGTTTAGGCCCTAGGCCTATTTCCTATAGCATTGCGTCATGTAGGCCTAGGCCTACGCTAGACCATAGCTCTATAGCCTAGACCTTAGGTCTGTCTACTACCCTGCTGTATTTCAATCCTATTTCAGACAAGTTTGTCCTACTAGGCATAGGTCAGGCCCTAGGCCATGGCTATAGCCCTAGCCTTATGGCCTATCTAGGCCTAGACCCTAGCATACACCCAGCTGTATTTCAAGCCTATTTTAGACAAGTGTTTCGGACTAGGCATAGGCTAGGCCAGGCCATATAGCCCTAGGACTTCGCTTTATTTTTTTAGAAATTGTGCTATGAT
The DNA here is from genome assembly GCA_024449915.1 of Sweltsa coloradensis. Classification (NCBI taxonomy): domain Eukaryota; kingdom Metazoa; phylum Arthropoda; class Insecta; order Plecoptera; family Chloroperlidae; genus Sweltsa; species Sweltsa coloradensis. The sequence goes on from JAMZAV010007647.1 coordinate 63,796, forward strand.
TATTTCAGAACTCTGGTTAGGTTAGGTAGGTCTAGATTTAGTTTGACAGAACCTTATGAAAAATTCACATCCCCCCACTCGTCGAAATGTTTGGGATAGCCCTAATCTTTGTTTTTTTTCTTGTTGTAATAAAAATTGTGTAATAACTCAAAATCACTGAAAAAATAAGGTGCCCTTTTCCATAATGGGAATCCTTCAGTAACAACAAAAACGGTCCCTGATGGGGTTAAAACTTCCCGGGGAAAAACTTCGTATAGCAGTTGACGGAGATGGTACAAAACTTTTTTATTTATCTTAAATTTGGGAGGATAACTATCCTAACTTTATCTGGAGACAAACAACCGGCCCGTCGGCGAGAAAGAGAAAATGTCCACCTCGCAAACTCAGCTATATGAAGGGGTAGATTTTACTCCCGAAAATAGGGGCGGCTCGAATCGTCGTCGGGGAACTTGCTACCTTCCCTTGACGACCCCTCGACGACGATGACGACAATGACACAACGAACGACGACAAAGACAATGACGACCACGACGTCCCCCTTAACCCCTTAATCGTGGCTGGTTTTGACCAGTATGGTCCCCTTCTCCCCATATCCCCTAGAGGCTAGAGTGGTGCATTTTGACCTAACGGTTGACGCGCCCTTTATCCAAATAAAAAAAAATTAACCGAAAAATCCCTCTACAGGGTTTGGGGAAAAATCCTCATCAATCAAGAAGACCTTGAAGGTTTGAAAATGGAAAACGCGACGCTGTTTGCACTAAATGTAAATTTTCGCAAAAAAATTTTCCTCGGTGTATTTTGTGATGATGATGACGATATTAAAGATATGTACAGTTCCTAAAGTTTTTTTTAGCAGAAAAGTCTTTCCAGAAAGAACGACGGGCAATTCCAAAAATGCTTTTAGGGGCCCGTATTTTTGGGGTAAGTTGGGTAAGGTCCTTTTCCCTTGAAATCTTTTGGGTTGTAACGTGAAACTTTGGGTTTATGGTGGTGAATTTGATCTGTAGTGCATTTATTACGACAATTCATGCCAGTATTTTCATTCCCATACCATGTACCCATCTTCACAAGCAACAGCAAACCTAGGCCTAGGCCCTACCATTTTGAGAACACCTTACGGGTGTAGGCTTCGCTCATGGCTATGTTTACTGGGTTATTATTAATGCATTTAAACTTACTTACATATTAAAATCATCTCAAAGAATCAATACGTGACTTTCGTAAGGGACTAAAATTGATTTGATAAACAAGGAAAACCCAAAATAAAAAAGGATATCAAATCTTCATTTACTATTACGTATTACTTTAAAAGTACGAAAATTTCGCGGTGATTCGTTTTTTTTGAGATTCAAAAAAAAATTTTTTAAACGAAAATATCATTATTCAAAAGCTTTTTTTTCAGATAAACTTTTCCCTAAGTCTACAGTTCGAGCCCTGGGTACAAGGAGAAAAACTAAGATTTCCAAATACGCGGACCCGGGGCCCTCCCCCAAAATTTCATCAAAATTTTTAACTCTTCTCTTTCTACTTTTCCGAGACCTGGGGATCTAAAAAATTTGGGCACAAAACCCTCGTCTCCCGTGTGTTTCAGATTTGCAGGGGGGACCCCTCCAAGGGCCGTTTTTTTGCACCGGGGTAAATTGGCCAGAGCGGCTCTGCTAATCGTAGAAGGCGATTCAAGAGAAAAAGTCCACCTCGCAAACATCAGCTAGTTTGAAGGGTATATTTACTCCCGAAAAATAAGGGGGGCTCTGGCAATCGTCGTCGGGGGGCCTTTCCCCCTTCCTTTACGACCCCCCGGCGACGATGACAATGACACAACGAAGAGACAAAGCGATGACGCCGCGACGTGAGAAACCCCCCCTTTCCCCCCCTTTCCCGTGGCTGGGTTTGCCACATGGGCCCCTCCTCCCCCCCCCCCTTAGGGTAGATGGGCATTATGACCAACGGTTGACGCGCCTTAAACCAAATAAACCAAAAAAATTTATTTTGACTTTACAGATCGGTGCGTGTAAATTTCACTTCCCACCTCTATTTTTACGAAATCGAAATTCGTTTTTGAAACTCGTGATTTACCTGGGACCCGGCGCCTCCACCAAATCTCTTCGAAAGACTCTCAAGTTGACGCTTATTTTTCTACTCCTTGCTGACCAGCTAGAGGGCTTAAAGTGTGACAGAATACTCTCTAGGTATACGTCTTGGGACCTGAGTAACCGGGAAAGTCCCCCCCCCCCGGTCCCCCTTTTTTACGGGGGCCAGTGCCCGGGAAAGGGGCCATGCCAAGGGGGTTGGGTCGTTCGCGGCTGTGGACTGTATCGGAATTTCGAATAGTGTCAAAATGTAGATTTGAGATTCAACTTTTAGGAAAATGCAAGAGTGCATTGCTTTTGGTCTCAAAAAAACCACCAACAAAAGGGAACTGGTCCAGGTTTCAAAAATATCTTAACGTATTGATAATTTTCACCCCCGTTGGGCCCCGGGGTAGAATAGGCCCCCGAGATGGCTCTCTAATCGTAAAAAAGGGGATTTAAGAGAAAAAGTCCACCCGCAAACACACTATAAGAGCGGAGATTTACTCCCCAAAATAGAGGCGAGTCTGGACTCGTCGTCGGGACCTTTTCCCCCCTTCCCTTGACGACCCCCCTGGGCGATGACAATGACACAACGATTTGCAAAGAGATGAAACCGCGACGTAAAACCCCCCCTTCTCCCCTTTCCCGTGGCGGGTTTTGACCAGCATGGGCTCCTCCTTTCCCCCCCCCCCTTGGCTAGAGTGGGCATTTTGACCCAAAAAGGGGCGCGCCTTAATCCAAATAAACAAAAAGTAATTTGCAATAAACAATTTAATAAACATCGCAATTAAAAAAACGATAAAAAATAAAAAATGTGGGTTCTATGCATGCCACATTTTTTGGGGTTTTTTAAATTCCGCACAAAAATAAAATACGCGCTCTTTTGGTTATGACTCTCGTGAGGTGAGAAGGGAAGCTTTCAGTGGCAAAATGTAGCTCGCGCCTTTGGCGAACTACGATGACGTCCGCCCACCTGCAAGGCGCAGGCAGTTTTCCGGTCGAAGCCCGGTTCAAATTTTTCCTAGCCACAGTTTAGCGCTAATAAAAGCCGGACGCATAAAAAACTTACTCGTCGGTATTTTAGGTTTTTGTAGGGGAAAATTCAAATTGGTAATGAAGGGGCAGTTCCCTATTGAAGTGTATATGGCGGCTGACCGGCTCCACAACTCTTGGGCACGGGTTTTGTTACCCCAAATACTGATTCTGCACGAAGAGCCGATTAACCTCATATTAATTTTATAGCATGGATTCGAGGGGAACTACTTATAACTGGAAGTGGGTTAGACGATCAGGCATGATCGAAAGGGTTTTTAAAATGACTTTTTACGATATAAAACAAAAAACAATAGATACCCCTATATATTTTAAATATGCCAACACCTGAATTTATAGATTCGTTACTAACATTATCCTCAAACACATGAAAAATAAAAGGTGCGCCCATTTGCGCAGGAAAACTTAAAATTGTGACTTATCAATGAAAAAACCGAATTTACTTCTCAAGAAATAAACCAATCAATAGTTAGTTTTAAAAATTTTAAAACAATTTATATTCTAAACCCCTAAGTAATTTTTATAATTTGATTAATTAAAGTTAAAGTATCACTTCTTTACTGCTATCGGCTTTTTCGTCTGGTTTCTTACTCCCTTTTTACCCTCCCGATTTTCAGCTTTTTTTATACTCAAAAATCGTTCACTAATTAGATCATTTGATTAACCTTTTAGATCTTTCTCTCTTTTTCCATTGGTGAGACGTTTGTGGGGCCCTTTTGGGTCCCAAACCTGTCCCAGCTATACTAATGTGTTTAGGTTTAAAACTTCCAAGAAATGCGTAATAAGAATTTAAATGACACTCGTACCTCCTCGGACAATCGCGGGCAATGTATTTCATGAAACATTAGGCTAACTTATAATTTTGTTTAGCACTTTGGTTCCCCTTGCGCAACGTCTTTCTTCTGGAACATTCACATGTTAAAATTCCTGTTTCAATTAAATACTAAAATTACATTTTAGAACATTGGTTTAAATTGAATACATATTATAACGAATGAAAAAATCCCTCTACTACATAGCTTTTCCTCATTAAAAGTTTTCATGTTATCACAATGATGAAACTTTTACAAAAACCCAACATATTAGCAAATAAGCATAATACCTGGTTTAATTCGTGCCCTAGGGAAAAGCTTGGTTTCATAGCAAAATCATGTTTACGAAACGTCGAGAGCAAGGCGTGTTGCTTGAACAGCAGTTTGACGCATACAAATTGTAATCAATATCGAGAATTCCAACGGTTTAAAGGTTGGGTACAACTAACAGTGGGACCAAAAATTTTTTTTCGCGTCCGGCCAAAAGCCATACGACTCTTGGTAGGCGGCAGCCTTTCCCAAAAAAACTCATCGGGGGTTAATCTCCGTCCCCGACGGGGAAGGGGCCATGGGCAAAAAAGGGTTTTGGTTGGGGAACATGGGGTCGATGTCGATCGCAAGGCTCGCGCTCTCGTTTCTGTCATCCCCTTTCCTAGGGGTCGCAAATCAGCGTACGTGGTGTTACCGCGGTCCTCGCAACCTTCCTGGGTAGCTGGTTGCGTGGTGGGGGATATGCAAATGGCATGTATGGGGGTACGGTCAAAGCGGGGTTGTATAGAGGCGTCATGTTGTTGTCTTGATGTAGTCGTCCAGTGGAAGGGGTTTCAGTAGTTGTGGAACCATTCCAATCGTCGCGCTGGGGGCGGGTCGTCAGAGGTCTGGTGGAACAGGCTTGTCCAGGGGCCCGTTTCTGGGGTTGTACTTCGGTGCTCCTGTGGCGTTCAAAGGTGTTCTGGGGCGTCATCGAATGCCCCCATGCTGGTACGGAGTGTTCTGGTCGCTGGGGATGGTAACTGAAAGGAAAATTTCGACTCCAGGTTTCGCGAAGGGGCCCCGGACGCGGGGGTTAGTCACTTTCTTTTCCCCTTTTATGATTGTAATAAAAATATCGCGAAGAATAAAAGGGCCCCCCCTGTTATCGCATTTCTTATATCGGGCAGCGAGGTAGGGGGAGGGGTAACGTGGAGTACAAGGTGATTAGTAGGGGAACGATCATTTCTCACCCAAAAATAAAAGCTCTCGTGATTTAAAAACCATTTTAAGTGTTCTTTTAAGTAACTAGAAATCCATTTTTTTCTCGTTATTTTCTCGAAGTTTTGCAAAGATAGATTAGCTAACCCTTGAATTTATGGAAAATTCGTTACCCCTTAATTTTGGAAAAAATTTTTTCAATTTTAATAAAATAGACCTTTCTTTTTTTTGAACTGTTTTTTTAAATGAAAAAACATTTGTTCATTGGTTCGCTACCCAGCATTTCCCACTGGGGGACCACGTTACCCAGCCAGTTCCCCCTCTTTATCTTCCCCCTCCTCGCCCACCCGATCAAAGCGCTGTGGTCGTAAAATAACAAATTTAACTTCCTTTCTCGGGGAAGGGAGCGTAAAATCTCCGCCCCGTGGGCTGCCAAAAAGCAAAACTTGTATACTTTCCCTGCGTAATGGGCAAAAAGTGTAACTAATTAGTTTTTTTACTAACTTTTCTCAAACACATATAAATCAAAGGTGTGCCCATTTGCACAGGTTACTTAATATTGTGACTTCATTCAAGGGCAAAACACTGAATTTACTTTCTCAAGAAATAAAACCAATAAATAGTTAGGATTTACAATTTAAAACATATTTATATTCTCCAACACCTAAGTAATATTTATAATTGATTAACTTACAAGTCTCAAGTATCATCTTCTTTACTGCTATCGGCTCTTTGTCTTTGGTTTCTTACTCTCTTTACCCTACCGATTTTCAGCTCTTTTATACTCTAAAATCGTTCACTAATTAGAAATCATTTGATGTAACCTTTCTAGATCTTTCTCTCTGTTTCCATTGGCTGAGACGATTGTGCGTGGCCTTGAGTGCCAACCTGCACCAGCTACTACCTAATGTGTTTTCGTCTTAAACTTCCAAAAAATGCGTAATAATGATATTTTAAATGACACTCGTACCTCCTCGCGACATCGCGGGCAAATGTGAGTCAGACAACATAGGCTAACTTATATAAGTTGTTTACGCACTTTGGCTCACCTTGCGCAATCGTTTTCTTCTGGAATATTCTACATGTTAATATTACCTGATTCAATCTAAATACTAAAATCCACATTTTAGAACATTGGTTTTTAATTTGAATACAAAACGAATGCTAAAAATCCGCTCTACTACATAAGTTCATCTTGGGGCCATAAATTTTGGATTCAGCACTCTCGAATTTGTCAGTATGCAAATTTTCGCGCTTGTTTCACATTTTGCCCCTAATTTTAGACATCTTTATCCCACTAATGTTACGATGAAACAGTGCAGATAACGAAGACAAATACCATTCTCACAGAGGATTACGATTGTGACACGTTTATTTGTTCCTGCACACAGAGTACACGACATCGATTAGTAATCACCCCAGCTGGCCAGGACGACGCGATACGTAGCCAACAAGTTTATTATTTACGCGTGGCTGATAATGTCATAACACAATAAATGAAATATATTTCTGAAATAGGGTTTTAATTTTAAAAAATTCGGCACTTTTTTGGGCCAGACCG
>JAMZAV010007648.1:0-30727 GCA_024449915.1 Sweltsa coloradensis
GATCACAAAAAATGACCTCCTGGGGACGGGTTTTTCGGGTTTGCGGAAAATACGAAACGATGTAAATTTCGATATGGGGGTTTTATAAGTTGCTATGGGTGATAGGGGAATTTTGGCGAAAACTTTGTTATTGAGTAGGATGGGCCTTGTGCTGCTTTTTAAACAATCAACATTAACATGGCAAACGTTAATAACGTTTTTTTATGTTTACTTAAACTCTTGCTTCACGGGATCCTTTTGCAAAAAAACCCCACCTCCGAGTCGCTTTCGTTTACTTGGTAAAATCTCGTGAATAACTCCCGGGGAGGGGTTATTTCTGGCGAGGTAAACGAAAGGGGCTCAGGGGGGAGGGAGTTAGTTATTATTTTAATGTTTTTTTTGGGCCCCAAACAGTAAGTTATAGTGCCCAGTAAATTTTTTGGAATCTTCCAAATTTTTTCTTCCAAATAGGGGTTACCACCATTTTTTTCTTCTTTCAATGAAGGAACTAAGAAAGACGATGGGGGTTAAGGGGAAGGATAAAAGGATGTTGGATAGGATGGTTTAAACGGGGGGGAACGGGGGAGTGCTCGTTAAAGGGGGGGCCGAGCACTTTTTCTGTTTTATTACAAATTTTTGACCAATTATTGTTAGATTTATGAGCACTTCGGGTAGTTCTTCTGCAATTTTCAAAATTTATAGAACAGGGGTTTTTCATTTGATCTTATATGAAAGTTTTTTACGATTTCGAGAAACAAGGTTTTCCCTAAGCTGCAAATCGGGGCCATCTTGGTTTGAAGCTTTAAAAAACGGGTCTAATCCCCAAAACCGCTTCAAAAAACGAATTCCTCGACCCCCAAAACAAAAAAACCACAACTACATGATAGGCCTACGTGATATTTTAAAAGGGCCCTGGGGCTAAACCTTTGAAAAAAATGGTCATGATAAATGGCCCCATTTTGGTTTTTGGGCTCTGGGGAGTTCCCCACACTTTCGCGGGGGGTATGGGGGCTAAATTTTTTTTTAAAACCTTCTTTGGAAAAAAATCCGTTGAAAAAATTGTACTTCCCTCTCAACGGTCACAAGTGTTTTTCTGGAGCAACCCACATGTTTTCAGGGAAAAAAAACCCAGACAAATGGGCAAAAAATTTTGTCAGGGGCTGCGGGGTGCAAAGACAAACCCCCCTCCCCCTTTAACTAGGTAGGCCCCAGTTGTCATTTCAAAAGACATAGCCTAACGTTTGAGGGGAATTCCCAAGACTTCGGTGTCCGAAATTATTCAAATTTTTTATTATTCATTTGGGGGCCTTAGGTCTTACAGGCATCTTCTTCCTTTAAATTTCTTTTAACCTTAAACTACGTAGTTAGGTAGGGCTAGTCGTCCTTTCAAAAGACATAGGCCTAACGTCTTGAGGGGATATTCTATGTTTGGTGTCCGAAAATTTTTCATTATTATTATTCGATTTAGTGCCCTTTGGTCAGGGGATCTTGCTTTCTTAATTACTTTTTTAAACCCAAAAATACTGTTTGGTAGGGGGAGTCGTCCTTTCAAAAGACTAGGCCCAAGCTAGGGGAATTTCCCTATGACTTCGGGTCGAATATTTTCAAATTTTTTTTATTTTTCTGGGTGCCCCCGGTCTCTCCAGGCTCTTACTCCTCTTTTTTCTTTTAACCTAAAAAGTTTAGGGCCTACACAAGGGTTCATAATTAAAACTTTTCCTCCTCCCACCTGAAAAAGGGGAAAGCCCACTCACCTCTCACTCATAAAATCTTTGTTTTAGGCAGCTTTTAATGTCGGAGATTTGGCAAAAAAGGGTCAAAAAAACGATTTTTGTAAAACCCCACTTGAAAAAATCAAAAAAAGAAAATGGGGAAATGCTGGACAAAGGACGATGAATCTTACAAAAGATCCCGTGACTTTCCAAACGTTTTGTGGCCTGGGATTCATTAAAACAATTGAGGTAAGTATACACTACGCTAGCAGGCTAGTATATAGGGATATTTTTAGGTATTTTTCCGAACCCTTTAATATCTATGCCCAAATAAATAACACACCCTTAAAGTGTTGTACCCCCTACCCCCTAATTACAAATTGTAGGCTATCCTGATCCTGGCTGTGGTTACTTCCACTTTTTGATTAAGTACCCCAAGCTTACACCCTACCTGTGCAGTTTAGAAGTTTAAATAGATTAATTTTTTCCCAAACAGAAACGCTCTGACCGAAATATGTGTCCTATCCGATGTGTTGACGATAGCGAAAGAGAAACGCTACATGGTATTGGATCCAATTCTCACTGAAACTGTAGACACAAAACAATTTTTCAAGTTTATGCGAGGAAGAAAGCTTTAGCCGGTGCCGCATCGGTTCTCCTGACCGGCGCTGAACGTTTACGGCTTTCTCAGAACGAACTAGCAAGAAATAGAACAACGCCCGATTTCCATATAGAGTTGCTTCGTTTGCGACAAAATTTGGCGGTTGAAGAAGGTCTCTAATTCCATCATAGGAGACTTGATTATCGTACGGCGGGTTAGTTGTAGGCAGGGTGTTTTAGATTTAAATCAATTGATTTATATATTAAACTCATTGATCAAGTGCACTTTTCTTCAAATTTGGAGCTAAAAAAAATAGTTTTTTTACGTTTTGCAGTTTTCCTTTAAACAAATTTTTAACTAGATTTTCTGAAATGCTTGTGAAAGGAGGCAGACTTTTTGATCCGCTCACCCATTTGACAATTTTTGAAACACTGATAATTTTTTGATTAATCAATACATCTGATTTAAATCTAAAAGTAGATTTTTTTAAATCAAATAAATCCAATTTTTTTTAATAGATCAATGCAAGTCGAATAAACTCTTAAAACTAGTTTTCTACATTTTGAACATTTTGCATTGGGCATTTGTAGTTTAAACATGGGCTTAGGGGCCTATGTATTTTTTGGCCTAATATAGTTGACCCACGCCAAGAAGGGAGATGGCTAAAATCCGGAATACCCAAAACATAACATCTCAAAATTTTGTCTCATCTGTCCCCAGCGTCGTGCTAGCAATGGGAATTCTTGTGCTTTGGTTGGCAATATTAACATTGCTAATAATTATTGTTTTTCTCATGTTACATTGATTTTGAAGTAAACCCGAAAGTAAATAATTTTGTATTTTGACCCCCAAATATGTCATTACCAAGAGGATATTTATTATTTACTTAATTTTATATTTCAACCGAAAATAGTCCGGGGAATGGGCGTGGTCACGACCAGCTGCTTTTTGCTAGTGATGTAGCCAGAGAAATACAAACATGGCTGCTTGAATTTATCCATGTGAAATAGAATATTAGGATTATTATAATTTAGTAAGTACCTAAGTAATTGAAAAGTGATATTATAGTATGAAAAATGATGGGCTTTAAATTTGGCAAACTTTCAAAATGAATAAATAGCGTAGGCCTAGGCCTACCTAGGCAAAGCTCAGCTCACATTGAAGTTTTTCATTTTTTGTCATCAAAAAGACGTCAATCCCCAGGCCTTGGCCTAAAACTCAACCAGGATATTTAGTGAACCTTTGGGCTTAAGTCTACTCTATAGGCAGCTCAATTTAAAAAAATAAAACTAACTAGGCCAAAGCCCTCGGCTGAGATTGATATTTGATCCCAAAACGGGCCCAAGGCTTCAGGCTAGCTTGCCTAGGCTAGGCCTAGGCCTATAAATAAAATATGTACGTTTTTATATGATTTGGGGTTTGGCTATAGGGCCTACTAGGCCTAGGCCTCGGGCTGACTAGGCATTATTGAGTGGACTTTTGTAGGCCTAGGGCCTAGCCCTATTAAGAACTGACTTCTTTATCCTGGGCCCCTAGGCCATACTAGGCCTAGGCCTAGCCCCTAGGCATAGGTTCCAAATCATTCACAACCCAGCCTATGGTCTAAAAGCATCAAGCTTGGATTGGATTTCAAGGTTAGGCCCTTTATCACGGGAACGTAGAGCCTTTATGGTCAAACTATAGCTCGATCTCACATTAGCTTGTAGCCTAATTCCCTTGTAGGTTAGCCGTAGGTAGTGGTTAAAAGTGGGGCGGTATGAGCCGGTATGCATACCGTTACTAACATTACCGACGGTTGCCATACCGCGACAAATTTCTATGATAGATTTTATGCACATTGTCGAATTATGTTGGAATAATATAAACCGGGTTTTAGGCCTATATTCTTACGGCAGAACGTAAGAATAATGTTAAAAAATATTCTTATGGCAGACCGTAAGAATTGTTAAAAATTAGGTTAAAAATTATTCCTACGGCAGAACGTAGATTTGAAAAATTATTCTTACGGTCTGTACTAGTTGCCGTAAATTAACGTTTAGGTCTAGGCCTATAGAGAAATGAAAGTAGGGCCTGATAGGAATGTCATCATCAGGGGCTAGGCCTAGACAAACCTGAAAGTAGATAACCTAACTATAGGGCACTAGTGTATAAGCCTAGGCTATAGGCTAGCAAAAGCAAAGTTGCCCGGGTAGGCCTACGTCTAGGGCTGGGTGTGGTTGACAGAAACACTTTTAAATCACTTTTAAACGGGTTTACGTTTGTTTTTGTTTGCTTATATTGTGTAGGATTTGGGATCGTATGTCTATATTTACAAAATTTTATATTACGGGGGTGTATTATTCTTACGGCAGAACGTAAGAATTGCTAAAAAACTATTCTTACGTTGAGCTAAACTATTTGCTAGGGACTAGCCTAGGCTTAGCATAAGCAAAGTTACTGCTGAGGTTGTAGTCACTCAAAATTCTGTAGGGTACCACAACTAACCAACAGACTGATTTCAATAAGCCTATTTCGTGCACTTAGCAATAAATAGGGCCCCACTTATTATTTATATTTTCCCCTTTTTTCTTTATTTCCACTGGCAAAAAAATATCTGTATCATAAGTTTTTTTAAAGTCTGGAGCATTCCAATGAGCCTACTTAAAACAAGATGTAGGCCCTATAGTACAGCTTAAGACTAGCCCTTAGAGGCCTAGCCTAGGATAAGAACATAGGCCCTCACATAATTCGTAATCAGCTTAAACTCCCTGACGGTTGGTAGGCCCTAGCTAGGCGTTGAACTAGACGATAAAACATAACGTACCTAACGTACGGTTAAATTAATGTGGTGTTTATATTTACAATCACATAACAACACAACAAGGGTAGACCGGGGTAGCCACTCGGAAATGGCTGTGATTGGCTAAATTGAGAATAAATAACGTAACGACGGTAAAGTTGAGATTGGATCAACTTCTTCAACGAGCCTTATCCCTAGGTCTGCCGTAAGAATATACACTCTGCAATATAACATTTGTAAAATATAGGCATACAATCCCAAATACTACCCAATATTGGTAAACAAAAACAAACGTTTGACCCGTTTTAAAGTGATTTATAAGTGTTTCTGTCAACACCCCTAAAAAAAAATTTCCCCGCGGGGCAAAAAATGGGGGGAGCGCCCCCCAGACCCTCCGCACTTCCGCTCAATACTTTCTTCAGCATAAGTGCATACCGTTAATATTCCGAATCCACTTTAACCACTGGCCGTAGGCCTACAGTAGCCTAAACGTAGCCTACCGGGGCACAGATTGTCTTTTAGTAATGGGATGGCCTAGAATTATGAAAGTAAGTGACAGCAACACTCCACAACCTGCTTAAATACCATGTAGGGCCTAGGGCCTACTCCAGGTCTAGGCCATGACATTTAATTGACAAAAGTAGCCTAGGCCTATGCATATAAGCTAGTTTTAATGTAGATCAATATTTTCATCTTAATTTCTAGAAGGGCTGTATATAGATATCCGGGTAGGCCCTACCGCCCGGTGCACATAGGTATGGCTCCAGCTTTTCATTACCGGCACCGTGATTAGTCTGTAAACAGTTACACGTCTTTACCAGTTCCGTTCGTAAGCAGAATATTATTTCATCATCACTATACGGTATTTCAATACAGACGTTAAATGCAAACACTGCCTAACATTTTGACCATGTCGCTGCTGCCCATGGGCGGCAGTCCATCTTTTCTATTTGTCAAAAAAGTTTGTAACCGAACCGAGATGAGCTGGCGCATGCAGCTTAGACCCCGGGCCCACTCGTCGTAAGAAATTTATTTATTTAAGAAATCCTATGTCCTGATTTGGGTTTGTAAAAAATGTTTTATTGACATGTCATAATGATGTGACAAGCTGTAAAGCTGGGTTCCCCTACCACACCGTGCCTAATATGGCTTTTTTTCCTAGGTTTTATGCTTCACATTGCAATGGAATCTTTAAAAAATTTTTTATAATGTCATCATTACATTCACAGACTATGTTTTGAGACTAGGCACTGGTCACCTACATAGAAATTTATTTATCCAAAAGTATTTAATGTAGAATGCCTTATAATAAGTAGTAAATAGGCCTAGGCCTTCGTAGTAAATGTCCATACCCGGGACTATAATATCACTTTTTAGTAAAAAGGGTTTCTTAGGGTACTACTGGTAACTAGAATCCAGTTAATAGTCTATTTCAATGGAATAAAAACTGGCTAGCATTTAAATTAGTAAAAGCATTGATGGTAAAATTACAAAAAAGTATGCCAACTCCATTATTATTCTCTGTGCATGTGGATCCATGTTCCTTTTCAGGCTTGAAATCAAGAGTATTAAAATAATAAACTACCAATGACTTGCTAGTCTTTTGTTCTCATGCAATACTGTAATATTTTTTATGTGAAACCTGCCCCGGACTTCTTCCTCATATTTAGATACCTGCCAGGCCTGCTTAGGAGGGAAATAATTATGTTAGGCCCACTAGAGAAGTGCAAAGAAGGAGTTTTAAAAATGAAACCCACCACGACCCTCCCAAAAAATTTGAATGAAGGAACACGCTTTACTACGATAATAAAATTCTCAAATTTTTTTCCGTTGGAGGGTGTGCCTACGTTATAACTTAATATATTCAATGGCCTATGCCTTTTTATAATGTTAAAAAAGTACTGACAGACAATGTATTGCACTATTTAGATAGGTAGCCTACTTGATGATTAATTCAAAGTTGCATGAATTTAAACTTTTGAACTTAAAAAAATGTAGGCCTATACCTGAACTCTTCCATCCCAATTTAGTAATCTTTCTGATTTTCTTCTATTTTACCTTGCTTTACTTTAAAGACCAATCAACAAAAACCCAGCAAGCTTCACAAGTATCCATGTGGGGCATTGGATTACAAATTAAATACTATGACAAAAAACATGATATCAAAAAACACATAATCTGAGTAGGTATATTAAATTGTAAGTCTAGTAGGGCCCACTGGAGGCCTACACAATTCAAAATTGCAAAAGGATTAAAAACAATTTTAAAAACAGAAAACATATTTGCCAGTGAATTATTTGGGAAAAAGGTTGCCATATCCACAGAGAAAGATTTTCACCTCTGTCCCTTCTCTACAAATCATTTAGCCTATCAAAGCTACGTCTATAAACTCCCTTTTTAACATTTTTAGAGCACAAAACTAGTTCAACTAGGCCTAAACAATATGTAATGTAATATGGTTATGGCTGTTTTATCTGGTAGGTCATTTAGCTTATTAGTTTCATTTTCGACATTAAATGTATCCCTTCCCTTATTATACAATGTATAATAAGCATTTTTCGAGGAAGTAGACCTACTTTCGTGTGTGGGGTGAGTTGGCGACATATGCAATTGCCTTTTTCCATGTGGTGGATTGTCAATGAATCAGTTTCGTTGACGTTTCGTATTTCAAAATTCCGCTCGCTCACAGCCTGCAGAATGTTTTCCCGATCTCGGCGCTAAGCTTTAGAAGGCTCCCGCTTCAGAGAGTGATGCTCGATGTGTACGACGGCTTTTCTGCGTAGTGCGCGGAAGACTACGTGCCTAAATATCCGCGTATTGATTTTACCCCCACCACTACTTTTAGTTCAAACTGAAAGGCGCGCATCTCCCTTCTTGGCGTGGGTCAACTATATTCACATCATACATTGCATGAAATGCTGCCAAGTTGTTTCATGCCGGTAACATATTATCCTAGTATTAGATTATGCAGTTTATGCACTGTAAATTCCCCGTTTCTTTCAGGTTCTAAGTATGCGCAGACCGGAATGTTCGAGGTGACGAAAGCCGAGGAAGAGGCTCCACCCAGCACCTCCCCTCCGCCGTCCCCGGGGGCGGGAACCAAGCCCACTTCCGCCCTACGAGTTACCGTCCCCAGCGAACTGCAAGGGGTTGCCTACATCGAGGTCCTTTGTCAAAAAGGGTTTGGGCTGAAACAATAGCATTGTTTCCCTCTAGACCTAGGTCTATGTCAGTAAAATATAAAAAGTAGGCTACATCATAATAGCATAAAATGCCTTCTGCCTGGGGACCTAAATAACAACCAGTATTGTGGGTTGTGACAGATGCTCAATTGGGTTTGCCGTGTTGGTTTGGTAAAACATGGGTGCTGTGATCCAGTTTTTGGAATCTTTGGGGTTCAACATGACAAATGTGTGAAGCTCAAGAAGGTAGTAGCCTACTATCAACATATTCTTAGTAAAGTAATACAGTTGGTGTGGCCCTCAGACCAGGAAGACTTTTGCAGCGCCAGCATCAACCTGCTGGGCTCCGGTCCGACCCGTTCCATCCCGACCTGCACTGGCAACAGAAAACTCTTGCGCTTCAACATGACAAATGTGTGAAGCTCAAGAAAGGGAGTAGCCTACTATCAACATATTCTTAGTAAAGTAATACAGTTGGTGTGGCCCTCAGACCAGGAAGACTTGTGCAGCGCCAGCATTTAACCTGCTGGGCTCCGGTCCGCCAGTTTTCCCGTCCCGACCTTCACTGGCAACAGAAGCTCTTGCGCTTCAACATGACAAATGTGTGAAGCTCAAGAAAGGGAGTAGCCTACTATCAACATATTCTTAGTAAAGTAATACAGTTGGTGTGGCCCTCAGGGCCAGGAAGACCTGTGCAGCGCCAGCATCAACCTGCTGGGCTCCGGTCCGACCAGTTCCAGCCCGACCTTCACTGGCAACAGAAGCTGGAGGCTGCGCAGAACGTGCTGTTCTGCAAGGAGCTTTTTCAACCAGCTGGCGCAAGAGGCCGTACAACTCCAGGCGCCCATACCGCACATGGTCGTCGGTAACCAGATCATGGCCAGGGTGAGGCTCACGCAATTTTGTTAGCGTTTTTGCTTCCATGCAGAAGGTTCAGGGTTCGATTACCGCCAAAGTCAGAATTTTTTTTAATTATTATTATTATTTTTTTAGGCTATTTTTATTTTTTTTTATTTTTATTATGTTTTTTAATTTCATCAGTTCTTGTCTTGGGAAAATTTGTAAACGCTGACTTTGGAGCCGTCCTAGCAACGAGGCACACAAAAATTTTAAAAGTTGTTCTGAATCAGCCTATTTGATTTTGGCGTTGATCCACGGGTGTTCGCACTGTCCATACCACTGATTGCTTTATTTCCTATTAAAAATGTCGATCTTTGGTTGGTTGTCGCTCACTTGTCAATTGTGTCAGGGCCTACAGGATATTGGTTTGGTCATTTTGGTTACTGTCCCTCACTGGAAATCAGTTATATAACTGAGGGGGTAGACTCTAAATACAAATTGATTTATTTATGTATTAACTTGTCGAAAGAGAATAAATGCCCCAAGCCTGGACATAGTGAGACCCTTGCAAACCCGTAGTATTGTAAGACCCATGGCAACAAATGCCCTAAAATAGAGGAATTCTTGATGTCGACGTAAGACACTCTCCCCTTCCAGTGGCTGGATCTGTCCAGCATGCATCGTTCCTCCTTACATCTCTGGGCTAGAGTGGCGTATAGTGACCTGACAGGTGGCGCGTTAGGTCATTGTTATTTTATTTTGCTTTTGGATCCCAGAGGGCTGAGTGAGTAGTTTTGTTATAATTGGGTTGTGTGTTCAGGTAGTTTAAAACTGCTTCAGGCTTTTAGGTTGATCAGGTAGGGAAAAATGGCCGTTATTAATTATAACTAGGCGTATCATTGATATCAAAATGAAATCAATGATAAACAGAGATCGTTGTTTGTGTTTTTAGTCTTTTGGTTGTAAGACAACGATGTGACTTGTTTGATTTTCTGCTTCAAAGGGTTTTTAAAACATCATACTGAACGATTTTTTCCCAGGTTCTCCCGGGCATCCAGTTGATAATCGGCCTGTGCCACAGTACGGGCCCGGACAAGAAGCCCAACTCGACGCCCCCCCAGAAGAGGGAACACGACCACGTCCTGGAACACTCGTTGCCCCAGCTGCTGCGTCAGGTGCACCACAAGAACACGCATCACCCGTTCCCACACCGCTTCCGGACCGATGGGGCCCCCAGCAAGAAGCGTTGCCTGGCGGACCCACTGCGGCCGACCGCTACAGCTCTACGAGATGCCCAAGAGGTTGGTGGTCGATACGAGGCCGTTTGGTACTTCATGTGATATATTGTTTGAATAAAAACCCCGCAAAGTGTTCACTACAAAATAAATGGAACAAATATTTAAAGTAAAAAATTACTTGGGCCTACTGTATTTTATGCAAGTGTAGACCTGGGCTCGGGTATATTCAAAATTACCAAGTTAAAAAGTGGAGTGCGGCCATTAGGGTGAAGCCATTTTTCAATAGTATTTAATATTCAAATCCACTTCTTTAAAACTTGATTGCTCAAAATATGGGTGCGGCCATAACCCGATGGCGGCCTATAATCGAGTAAATCCCGGGTACTTATTTTGAAAATTTAAACTGTATTTTCCCATATGTAAAATAGTAATACTAAAATAAGATTAAGGTTCTTTTAAATATAATCTAAATCTCAATGATTTTAGGGGGGGGGGGGAGGGCTTTCTTTTTTGGAGCTCTTGTGTTCTGTAAATAAGGTAGGCATACTGGTACATCACACTGCCTGTGCCTGACATATGCAACTACAGTAGGGCCTAGATGCTAAGTTGTAAGGTATATTGGGACTTCCCGTGATAACAGAATGAATAGGCGCCCAGGAAAATTTTTATTGATTGTTTTAGTTTTTCTATTTTGTATGTATTGTTACTGATATGAAAGTTAAAAGGAACTTCAAGGATCTAGTAAGTGGGTTCTTTTTTTGAAGAGGAATTGTATCAAAACTTGGATCCTAGACTACCTATATTGCAAATTTAACTTTTTTGTGGAATTACCCAAGAGGGGTTAATATGACTTTTAGCCTACATCTAAAAAGTGACCTACTGCTAGGGCTGTGCGAGACTCAAAATTTCGAGCCGAGATCGAGCACGTCAACATTCTCGCTCGCTCGCTCGTGTGTTTTTTTTGATGCTCGAAAATTCGAGTCTCGAAATGACTCTAGAATTGTTCGAGAACGAACGAAAATACGGCCTCGGCGGCGTAATATTCCATATTATGACGCGCTCTGCAACCATTCTTCACGTCGAAAGCGAACAGCTGACTGGTAATGGGCATGGCAGGCGCAGGCCACTCGATGCTCTCCGCTTTGACGCCGTGCCTGTGCGCACCGACACTGCGCATGTCTCCAAAGAACTCGGATAAAGACATGCCCAAATCTTCTTTGGTCTAATATCGATAGTCGCAGACATGCGTTCGACTTTAAATCGACTATCGACTTTTACGAATTACGACGTACGTCACAAGGCTGCAAGTTGTTTAGCGTCTGTCATTCCGTAAACCGCTGAAACAATTTGAAATGTATATATTATGCGACGGACCTATGTTTTTTTACTTTCCGTATTATTTGAAGAAATTAGTGTTCCCTATATGTGTTTTAATACAATTTGCAGGTAAAGGCATTGAAATACGAGGTTGAAATGAAAATAGTTATGACTGCCTTAACCCACTTATTGTGTAATGGCCCACAGCAACTTAGAGCATTAATTTAATGCACAAGGATGTGAGCTGAACTACTGCTGGCCTAGGCCTAGCTAGCCCTACAAGGCTAGGCTAGAGGCCCCCTGCAACTTACCTTAAAGGCTTTTAGGGCTAGCTAGGCCCACCCTAGGCCTTGCCTAGGGCCAAAAATTAAAATTTTTCTTTGAACTTCAAATAGAAAGAAAAACAATTGTTAATAGTAGAGGCAATTTAGAAATGAGCCTAGGCCTAGGCTAGCTTAGCCTAAGCAGTAAGCCTATGATTAAAATGATTTTAGATTAATGTTTTATCAAATTGGGAGGCCCAACACTGTAATAACATATTGAAAATTTTGTGTTTATAACATCGTGACAAAATGTATACCAGCATTTGTGGTAAATTAAATTTTGGTCTGCTCGCCCCGAATCTCGCTCGAAAATCAAGCAAAAGACCAAATACTCGCTCGATCTCGCTCGACTAAAAAAATCCCTGCTCGCACAGCCCTACCTACTGCAGATAGTAATCGGTCAAAAATAATGCACTTCATTTTATTCAAAAATGTTCTTTTCCTGAAAATTCTCGTCTCTGTTTTCAGTCAAACGTTACTTTTAGCAAATCATCCCGCAAGCCCAACATTTCTTCATGCGATTACGAACGGAATACGTCCTCGATACAATCGCCAAGGAAGTGAAGGACCCACTGATCGCCCCCCACTGGAATGCTCTCAATTCCCCCACGCAGTCGTGTGTGAAGATTAAACATCGTGAAAGCACGGTTACGATACGGTGAGTAGAGTTTTTTATTGTCGCTGAATAAGTGAAGATAAACTTTGCGATGTCTGCATATGAAGGACTCAAGGAAGAGTATCCACTAAAATGAAACCAAAAATTTCAAAATACCTTAGCCTTGACGTCACAATATCATGTCTAGTGTTGGGGGCCCCTAGTCTACTAGTACTTTAACTAGGAGACCTTGTTGAAGCCATGAACACTGTAACTGTGTGCAGGGTATGTATCCGTATGCCAAACTATTCCCAAACGTAGCGTTGTCCTCGCCGAACAGTTTTAAAAATATTCCAAAGCTTAAGAGGGTTCACCACCCTTTTGACAGTTAGTAAATAGCGGTTTTGCTCGGCCAAAAAGCATCCTACGTATATACAATTTGCAAACTTTTCAAAAAAGGCATACATGGGGCGTTCCAACAGTCATAGATTTTTTCAAAATTTTGACTTGATCGGCCAGAAAAATTCACGAATATAGTCAATTTGACTTTTTAACAAAATTGAAATTCGTGAAATCTAATTATTCTTTATAAATTATTTCAAAACAAATTTTAGGAATGTTGTACTATAGAAACCTTTATTTCCCTTTCTTGAGATATGTTCAAAAATTTTTAAGAACTGTGATGTCATTCAGCCGAGCAAACAGAAAATTGCCTAAAAAAGGGTGGTGAACGTTCTTAAGAGTCAACTATACCTATTTGAATCTTTTTTGAGAACTTTTCCTGCTTCAGATTGTCATCTGTAGATTTTGCAATTTGCGTCATTGTCAAGTAAGGAGATGTCACTCTTCTATAGTGAAAGATTATTAAACATTATTGCACAATATTCACATAGGCTATAAATTCCGAAAATTACCCAATTTTTATGATTTACAAAAATCCCTAATCCTAAAAATCCCCTTTTTTTTTATTTCGACTTGTTTGTGATGGTTAAAATAAATGTGCTTCTATCGAAGACTTTATATACATGACCATAAAATGTGTGCAAAGTGTGGTAACAATCTGATAAAACTGGCTTCAGGAAAAGTTCCAGAAAAAAATCACTTGTATTGCAGACTTTAAATGGGTTCTTTGGCTGATTTTCTACTGCAGCATGCTAAGAACTAGGTGACCTACTTGCCGGAGTAGGATAGTGCGGCGAGTGATTACGAGTGACAAGCGAGCGGAACCATCAAGTGAGGGGACATGAGAGGTTGCTGTTTTCACTCGGGGAAAATTTTAACACAACGAACCTACGACCCCTCAAGGTAATCGATAAGCTCTCGTTGGATACTTCTCTAAATAGTTAAACTTCGAAAAATAACATTTAAAAAACAAAAACATACTCGGCGTGGGGCGCCTAATTAAAGTGAAACACGATTTCTGATCTCACTTGGAAGTAAAAATTAATTTAAAAAGAATAAAACAATGATAAGAAAAATCACTAAAACTTGAATTTTACTCTACAGGCTTAAACCTGGTCTCAAGCTAAATTTCCCTCCCCAGTTCTAAACACTCCTATAACTCCCCAAGACCCACAAAAATTGAGAAACGTACAACAGCGAAGAAAAACTCTCTGAAATAAAAATTATAATTTATACTAGATCTGGGGATGACTTTACAACAGCATCAAGGGTTTATAAGAAAAACCAAAACGGGCTATATTGCATGAACAAATGAATTTCCTTCATTGAAAAGGGAAACATTTCAAACCCTACCTTCATACGATGTCTAAAAGCGAAATGGTTTCCCCAGTTAAGATATTCTTGGTCTGAGGGACAACAGAAAATTTTCCCGAAAATTTAAAAATATAATTTTTAAAAAACTTAATTTAAATATCCCCAAAAATGATCATGACTCCCATCGAAACTTATACTCGAAGAAGTCGACGTTAGTTCCGTAACTTGCTGCGTATTTGTAGACGTCTAGTCTTGTATTGAAACCCTGTCTTGATTTCGTATCCGGCTGTGATTACTCTTGGTTAAATTTTCCTTGATAATGTTTGAGCGGTGAAAAAAATACGATTTTTTATCGTGCGAAAACCAACCCCGACCGTACTTTTTTAATGTTTCACACTTGCCCGATATCAGCATTCCAACCCAACAACCAATTTTTCCTGTATCTCACAGGGTAAATGTCGACGTTCAATAATTAAACACGCCTATTTTTATCGCCATTTCTTTTCTTACCCTCTTTTTTACCAAAACTTCTTTCGACTTTGCTGGTCGGGCACCACAAATTTTTCCGAGTTCTTATTGTTGATGTATCTCAAGCTTTTTGAAATTTAAAAATTTTTCGCCATTTTATTTTTCAACTAAATCATTTACGAATTCCGAAACCAAATTTTACATAAAAACTAACCCTCGGTCATGAACGAATGGTAATTAACTTTTCCTTATATTTTCCAAATTTTGGTTTCATAAAAAATATTATCCCACCGATTTCCTTTTATAATATTTCAACGTATTCTTTTGAAACAACCCCAAACCTGCTTCGTTTGGTCCTAAACCCCGGGTCGCGAAATAATCTTTCTGGGTTTCCTTTAAAACCCCAAAACTAACTCTCGGTCCAGATTCGAAGGGTTTCTAACCCTTTCTGGTTATCGATGCTGTTTTATCAAGCCCGGGGGTTTTTATTAATATGCTCCAAAAGCGCAAAAGTCTTTTTACTACGTACCCCTGGGCTGGGCTAGCCTTATAAAATGTCCCTCGGTTTACGTTTTCGTTTTTTTCGGGTATTTTCTTGGGCAGATCCCCCGTTCATTTTCGATTATCACTTCGCAGATTTTTAACACGCGTTTTATACCCAAAAAGTGTTTCTTTCCTAGTACATTTTCCCCAAATTTTTTACGCAACGTCTCAAATCGCCCACGCACACGCCCCGTTTTTCCAATTTCACGTTCAAAGCTCTCACCACCCCTCCCCGAAAAACGCCGCTCTAACAATAAAAAAAACCCGTTTTAGGTTATATAACCCAATAAAGACCAGCCACAGCGTCATTAACTAAACTAGGTCCAAACAAATTTTCCGGGTGACGCTAATCGAAATGATGAATATGATTTTGGGCATTTTTAGTTTTAAATAAAATAGATGACATAGTTTTTATATTAAATTTTTAAACTAAGTGAATCACATGTTTCTTTTATGAAATCAAATAAAAATTTTCCTCTAGTTTCTGATTTAAATCAAACCTTTCGTATTTTTAGAATTTAATGTTTAACATGGTTTCCATATTTACCCATTTGCCTCAGTATAGCCTCGAACAGTCATGAAAAATAACATCTCCCCTTTCCATGCCAAACGCATCGACTTCGAGATACAAATCGATCTTCGACCGACCAAAAGCCAAAGACCAAGTACACTCAGAGGGGGGGCCGTATAGTCTCATTCCCCCATTTGGGTTCAAACGTACAAAGTACACATCTTTTACTTTGAAAAAACCACAACTTCAATCCAAAATGATATTTGGGTGTAAAAACCCCACTTTTAAAAATCCAACCCAAAAAACACAATGAAAAGTGTAAAAAATGATCCCCCTTTTGCCAATAAAAAACACAAACGCCCCATTTTGAACGCCCTTTTAGAAAACAAAAAAATCTGATGGGCCCTTTGACACCCAAAACCACAAAAAACAAAAAAACTCGTTTCGCCCCCCTGTTGCCTACAATTCTGACGTCTAAATTTTTTCATCAAAAATCCCCAGAAAAAACCTACCTGCGGGAAGCGAGTTACATTTCTATTTTTTGAACAAAGTTCAAAAAGGTCCCCCACCAAATAAAAGCCCTCGTAACAACTTTGTTTTTTTTTAAGTTTAAAATATTAAAGACCCCTTTTAACTACCTCCTTCCCAGCAAATTTCGTAAGCGTTCCGACCAGCAAAGATACCAGGGGTCTAGGTCCAGTATATAATAAAAAGAAATTTTTTCGTTTCCTTTTTATCAAGTTGGACAAATGAAAATGATTCAAAAGTACCAAAAACCCCGACTTTTTGTTCAGTCTTCCTAAGAATTTCTTTTTGTGTAAACACTTTTGTCTTTTACCCTGTGAACTAGTTTTTTTGCTTGACCAACATGATTTTTAAACATAGATGAATTTACGACATGTCGTTAAATTTATTGACTTTTTTCAAAAACAGACTCGAACCTTGTTTTGATAAAACCAGTCAACTCCCAAAATTAAATTTCCCAAATTAAAATTTTTACCACCAAACCACACCCTCGGGTTTTTTGATCATCGATACTAAGGGTTTCAAACACTTTTCTTAGTGATTTTTTTTCTTCTTGCGATTGGTCGCTCCCAAAACTGTCACCCCTACGATGGTAAGGTAAAAAAACTTTGTATTTTTCAACAAAGTTTTCCCCATAAAACACCCCTGAAAAACAGGTTGTTCACTGCACGTCAAAAACGCCCAAGTTATACTCCCCCCATTTTAAAGGCACTTGGGACGGGGGAAAAAGATTTTTTTTTAACAAACGTCCTTGTTTCCCCAAGAATTCCCCACTGGGTTTAAAAAAAATGTTTCTACTGACGTAAAAATGTTGATGCTGTCGGGTCTCGCTCGCCTGCGGTCCGACTCTACAAGTTTCCCCGACTACCCCCCTTGGTTTCCCCTTTTTTCCCCCGCAAACACATCTTTTTTGATAATCCGATGGAATCCAACGGTTAACCCGAGTTTTTATCGTTTTAAGTTCCATTGTAGTCATTTGGTTACTTCATTTTCCCCCACCCCTTGACTCAGTATGATTTTTCCATCTACAACCTCATTTCATTTACCCTAGTGTCTGTCCCTTGCTGTACTCGATTCCGCCATCTTGCGTAAAACCCGACTGATTTCTGGTCGGTACGTATTACTCTGATTTGCGTTTCCCCTGGCTATCATTCCCCAGGGGCTACCTGGATTTAAATTTTCCCCACCAAGATTTCCCCTTTATTTGTGAAACTTTCCCTCTGTAGTTCGATCGTAATTTTGTCCCTGATAACGACCTCCTTCGTTTTTTCCCATCCCCTCCTCGTTTTCGCTCTCCCTTTACCCGTTTCCCGTATCCTGATACCTGGGTGAACTATCCTGCCCATAATTTTATTAGGCCCAAGTAGAATTTTTCCCCCTCTAATTTTCGAAAATAGCCATAAGCTCTGTATAACTATCCCCTTTTTGTAATAACAGACCTTGATTCTCTCCGGTAAATGTCCGTAACCAAAGTGTGCTGTTATTCAGGGTTTATACGTTAGAACCTGCAGTTTTTAAATTAATTTCCCATAAAACGATAAAGGAACCCAAATGTTCTCATACTTTCCGTGTGCAATTGATTCATTAGAAAACCCTAGCCCCATTCCCCCGAAAATTCTTCAACAAATCTTTTCTAAATCCTCGTACGTTTTTTATGTTTTTCCCGAGTCCCTTTTCCGACTGTCCCGTAAACACGACTAGCTACACAAAGCATGGACTAGGGAATGATAGATATCGAATTTTGGTTTGGTACCCCAATGAAAACCATGGATGCATACCTGAAATGCTATTATTAAACAAATACCCTTTGTTTTTTTTTTTTTTTTTTTTTTTTTTTTTTTTTTTTACAATTTGTTCAAAAAATCTTCTCCCTTTTGTTTCCAAAAATTTTTCCGGGGCCCTTTCGAAAACCCTTTCTTTTTTAAAATCTCCCCTTTCTTTATCTACCAACCCTCTCCCTTTTGTTCCATGGCTTTTTCCTTTTCCGAAACTTTCTTATTATTTCTTTTAACATTTTCCCCCCCCCCTTTTCTATGGGACCATTTCTCCTCTTCCTTGGTAGGCTTTATTCTTTTATAACCACCTTTTCCCCTTCAATTTTTTTTTTTCCCTTTTTCTATTTCCCCACACTTATTCTCTGGTTTCTCTTGGTCTTTTTCTTTCCTTAATAGGTTTTTTTGTTAAACCACATCCTACCCCAAAATCCTTTTTTTGGGATTTTCTTTTTTTTTTTTTCATCGCCCCCCAAGGAAAGATCCCCAAATTTTTTGGTTTCCCCGTCCCCCCCCGGTTTATTTATCTAAAATTACCTTAAAACCCCTTTTTTGGTTTTAAAAACCCCAATCTATTTCCCGGGGGACCAACTCCTTTTAGTTTGGGTATTCCCCTCCTTCATTTAACTTAAAATTTTCCCCCCACTCCCAACTTTTCCTTTTTAAAAAAGGCCCTTCCAACCGGAAAAAAACAACCCTTTTTTTACGGATTTTTCTTTTATCCATTATTTGGGTTTCTAACTGGGTATGCTTTCCGTCATCATTTTCCCCTAAAATTATTCAAAAACTCTCCCTCGACCCAAACCCATTTTTCCCCCTCCACCAAACTTTCCCGGTGGCAGATTTCGAAAAACTCCCCCCAAATCCTTCCTCGTGGGTTTAAAAACCCCAAGCCTTCCCCTTCTCCTTTCTTTCTCGAATAAATGTTTTGTTTTTTTTCCAAGGGAAAATATAGATTAAAGGGGTTAAGGTTCAGATTAAAAAACCCTAAACTGGGGGGGGAAAAATTTTACCCGTTGATACAACCGGGGAGCTAATTTTTAAAGTTGTTTTTGGTTAAAAAAATCCACGGGACCCCCGTTTTCGTCCTTTCTGGGACTCACCCAGGGGTGGTGGCCACTAAAAAAACGCTAGCTACATGCCCCAAACAAAATCACAACAATAACCAAACCTGTGGGAGGGCCACGCAAGAAGTAAATTCGCATGCATGTTGTCATCATCAACAAGGTTTCTTTACACACCATTTTAAATGGGGCACACAGTCAGCACAAAAAAGTAAAAGGGGTTTCCCCCCCAAAATCTGGTGCTCGGGAGACAAAAAATCCAGATTACCCTGGATTCGAACCAGGACCCTTGGGAACAAGAGAAAACTGCCCCCCTGCTGTGCTGGGCAAGGGTGCCTCTTCATTTATACTAAGAAAAAGGTTTGAGATAGGAAGGGTGGAAAGTCACAAACGCACAACCCGTGAGGGGGTTCCTCCTAGATTGGTGCTTGGGGGACAAAAAACCATGTCTTACCCTGGATTTGAACAAGACCCGGGCAACGAGAGAGGTGCCCCACTAAATTTTACTGGGGTTTGAAAACGAAAAGGAAAAAATACACAAATTGCAAGCTCTTTGGGATAGCCAGACCTGATACAGCTCTTTGGTCAGGTGAAAAAGGTTGAAGGAAAAGACGAGTAGGGCTCACAGGTTTTATCACCTGCTAGGCCCCCCCCCCGCAGGACAAGGGGTCCCTTTCAAAGGGAAAAAGGGAACATGGACCCACCAGAGGGGTAGATGGCTGCCCCTCTCGACCCCTAGGTGAAGAAAGATAGAAAATGATAGAGGTTTTCAAAAGACTGGTTTGTTACAAAAAGGAAAAAGGGAATTTGGGTAGTTTGTATAGATTGGAGAAAAGGGTTTAAGGTTGGGAAAGCAAGAGCTAAATAAAACCCAGCCTAAGGGGTGGGGGCGACAAAACTTTTCACCTGTTTATGCAAATGCAGCTAATTTTAAAATTGTTTTTACCTTAATCCCGAGCGTTTCGCCTCTGGGGTCATCAGGCGGATGGGGGCCACTAAAAACAGCGCTACATGCAAACAAAACTCACAACCATAACCAAACCTGTGGGGAGGGCCACGCAAGAAGTAAATTTGCAGCATGTTTTTCATCAAACAAGGTTACTTCACACACCTTCATACTGGGGCACCAGTCAGCACAAAAAGTAAGAGGGCTTCCCCCCAACTTGGTGCTCGGGAGGGGGAAGAAAACATGACTTTTCCCCGGATTCGAAAACCCGGACCCTTGGGAAAAAAGAGAAAAATGCCCTCCTGCTGTTGCTGGGCAAAGGGTGCCTCTTCATTTATACTAAGAGAAAGGTTAGAGAAGGAAGGGGGGAAAGCACAAAACAGCACAACCCGTGAGGGGGTTTTCCCCCCTAACTCTGGTGCTTTGGGGGACAAAAGAACCATGTCTTACCTGGATTTGAACCAAAACCGTGGCAACGAGAGAGGTGCCCTACTAATTGTGATGGGGTTCGAAAAAAGAAAAAGGGAAAAAATACTACAAATTGCAAGCTCTTGGCATACACAGAACGTCTATACTAGCTCTTGGCTGCAGGTGAAAGGTTGAAGGAAAAAACGAGTAGGGCCACAGGTTCATCCCGTAGGCCCCCCCCCCGCGGACAAGGAGTCACTTGCAAGGAACAAGGGAAAATGGGCCCCCCAGAGGGTGTAGATGCTCGCCCCCTCCGACCCCATAGGTGAAGAAAAATAGAAAGTGATAGAGGTGTCAAAAAACTGGTTTGTTACAAATAGGAAAAAGGGCCCTTTGGGTAGTTATAAGATTTGGGAAGGGTTGACAGGTTTGGGAAAACATAGAGCAACATAAAACCCAGCCTGAAGGGGGGTGGGGGGGGCAAAAAATTTTCACCTGTTTATGACAACTGCAGCTAATTTAAAGTTTTTGTTACCTTAAACCACGACGCGTTTCGTCCTTTTGGGGGCTCACAGGCGGATGGGGGCCACTAAAATCAGCTAGCTACATGCAAACAAAACTCACAACACATAAACCAAAAATGTGGTAGGGCCACGCAAGAAGTAAATTCTGCAGCATGTTGTCATCACAAAAAGGTTCTTCACCACCTTTATTGGGGCACCCAGTCAGCACAAAAAGTAAGAGGGGTTCCCTCCCAACCCCTTTGGGGCTCGGGAGACAAAATCCAGATTACCCCGGGTTCGAACCCGGACCCCCGGCAACAAAAGAAAAGCTGCCCCTCCTGCTGTTGCGGGGAAGGGTGCCTCTTTATTTATACTAAGAGAAAAGGTTAAGATAGGAAGGGGGGAAAGTCACAACACAGCAAACCAGTGAGGGGGCTTTTCCCCCTAGACTCTGGTGCTTGGGCGACAAAAGAAACCCTGTCTACCCTGGGTTTTTAACCCAAGACCCTGGGAACGAGAGGGCTGCCCCAAATTGTGACGGGATTCGAAACGAAAGGAAAAAAATACTACAAATTTCAAGCTCTTGGCATAGCACAGACACGTGCTATACAGCTCTTGGCTGCAGGTGAAAAGGTTGAAGGAAAAAACGGTAGGGTCTCACAGGTTCACACCCGCTAGGCCCCCCCCAGCGGACAAGGAGCACTTGCAAGGAACAAGGAAAAATGGCCCCCCCAGAGGGTGTAAGTAGGGTCGCCCTCTCGACCCATAGGTAAGAAAAATAGAAAGTGAAGAGGTGTCAAAAGGGCGGTTTTTTACAATAGGAAAAGGCCAAAAGGCTAGTTTAGTAAATTTGGGGAAGGTTGACAGTTTGGGAAAAACATAGAGTAAAATAAAAACCCCGCCTGAAGGGCTGGGGGCGCAAAAAATTTTTACCCCGTGAGACAACTGCAGCTAATTTAAAGTTTTTGTTACCTTAAACCACGACGCGTTTTTGTCCTTCTGGGACTCATCGGGGGTGGTGGCCCCCTAAAAATCAGTAGCTACATGCCAAAAACCACAACACATAACCAAAAACCGTGGGAGGGCCCCGCAAGAAGTAAATTTTGCATGCATGTTTTCATCATCAACAAGGTTACTTCACACCCATTCAACTGGGCACACAGTCACACAAATATAAGAGGGCTTCCCTCCCCAAATCTGGTGCTGGGAGCAAGAAATCCTGACTTACCCCGGGTTCGAAACCCGGGCCCCTTGGGAACAAGAGAAAAGCTGCCCCCCCTGCTGTTTTCTGGGCAAGGGGCTCTTATTCATCTAAGAGAAAAAGGTTTGAGATAGGAGGGTGGAAAATCACAACACAGCACAAACCCAGGGCCTTTTAAACCCCCTGAAATTTTAAATTTTCAAAAAATTCTCTTTGCTACGTACAAATGGGCAACTGTCCACTCAAAAAAGTACAACAAAGTGAACTTACTAACCCCCTTTTAACTCGGACGTTTGTAATAAATTTTTAAAGCCTTCACGTTGGTTGCCAAAGTAACACAAAAGAAAACCCACGACCCCCCAGGTAATCGATAAGCTCTCGTTGGATCTTTTCTAAATAGTTAAAATTCGAAAAAAAACATTTAAAAACAAAAAAAATACTCGGCGAGGGGGCGCCAATTAAAATGAAACACGATTTGTCCACTGGAAGAAAAAATTTAAATTTAAAAATAAAACAAAGATCAAAACAAAATCACTCAAACTTGAATGATTTCTCTACCCAGGCGTGAAACCGGTACTCAAGTCTTAAAGTTTCCTAACCAGTTCATAACACACTCCTATAATCCCAAGCCCCACAAATTGAGAAATCGTACAACAGCGAAGACAAACATCTCTGAAATACAACTTATAATTATACTAGATCTAGGATGACATTACAACAGACAATCAAGGGTTTCATAAGTTAAACCAGAACGGGCTATATTGCATGACACAAATGAATTTCCTTCATTGACAAGGAATACATTTCAAACCCTACCTATCAGTACTGATGTCTAAAAGCGAAATGGATATCCAGTTAAGATATTATCTCTTGGTCTGATGGACAACAGTAAAGTTTCCCGAAAATTTATGGAAATATAATTGTTAATAAAACTTAATTTAAATACTCATCACAAATGATCATGACTCCCATCGAAACCTTATGACGTCGAAGAAGTCCGACGTGTAGTTCCGTAACTTGCTGCGTATTTGTAGACGATCGTAGTCTTGTATTGAAGATCCTGTCTTGAGTTCGTACCCCGGGCTGTGATTACTCTTGAGTTCAACTTTCCCTTGATAATGTTTGAGCGGTGATAAAATACGATATTTTATCGTGCGAATAACTCAACTCCGACCTTTACGTTTTTAATGTTTCACACTTGCCCGATATCAGCATTCCAAGTCCAACAACCAAGTTTTTCCTGTATCTCACACGGTAAACTGTCAGACTTTCAATAATGTAAACACGCCTACTTTTATCGGCTCAGTTCTGTTCTTACCCGTTTTTATTACCAAAGCACTTCGTTCGACGTGCTGGCTCAGGCACTCACGAATGTTCCGAGTTCTTATTGTTGATGTTATCTCTAAGCTCTTTGCAATTAAAATTCGCCATTTTATTCTTCAACTAAATGCATTTACAAATTCCGAAACCAATTTACATAAAAACTAAGCCTCGGTCATGATATCGAAGGGTTTAATTAACTGTTCCTTATTTTGTTCCTATATTGGATTCATAAAAAATATTATCCTCACCGATTTCCTTTTTATAATATTTCAATCTGTATTTCTTTTGTTTTACAACCACCAAACCTTGCTTGCGTTATCGCGTCCTAAACTCCGGGGCTACGCGAATATAATCTTTCTGGGTTTCCTTTAAAATCCCAATAACTCTCGGTCCAGATATCGAATGGTTCTAACCCTTTCTGGTTATCGATGCTGTCTTTTATCAAGTCCGTAGGTTTTTTTAATATGCTCCTAAAGCATGCAAAAATTCGTTTACTCACGTATCCCTGGGCTGGGCTAGCCTTATAAAATGTACCTCGGTTGGTTATCGTTTTCGTTGATTTCTGGTATTTCTTCTTGGCAGATCGCCGTTCACTTTCGATTATCACTTTCGCAGATTTAACACGCGTTTTCTATATCCAAAGTGTTCTTTTCCCAGTACACTTTCCCTAAGTTTTACGCAACGTCTCAAATCGCCCACGCACACGACCCATTTCCAACTTCACGTCTCAAAGCTCTCACGACACACTGCCCAAAAAAACGCCGCTCTCAACAATCAAAAAAAACCCATCGTAGCGTTATGATAACCAATCAAAGACCAGCACACAGCGTCATTAAACTGAATAGGGCCAACAAATGTCCGGGTGACGCTACATGCGAAATGATGAAATATGATCTTGGCATTTTCTAGAATTTAATAAAAAAAGATTGAAATAGATTTTATATAAAATTGTTAAACTTAAGTGAATCACATGATTCTTTTTATGAAATCAAATGAAATTTTCTCTAGTTTTTGATTTAAATCAAACCCGTTCTGTATTATTAGTATTTAATTAGTTTATACATGGTTTCCATATTTAACCCAGTTGCCTCAGTAGTAGCCTCGAACCAGCTCATGAAAAATACACATCCTCCTTCACTGACCAACGACATCGACTTCGAGATACAAATCGATCTTCGACCGACCAAAGCCAAAAGACCTAAGTACACTCAGAGAGAGGCCGTATAGTCTCAAAATGAAGCTCGCGTTATGGTTAAAAGTTGGAACAAGCGCACAACAGTCGAGCACAGGATGTAAAAATGATTGTACTTCAGCTTACGCATGATTCAAGGCAGCTGTTTCTCTCCCATTTGTCGTTTGAATGTTGTTGACATTTGTGCCTTTGCCAATACCCAGGGTTGCCACTTTCAAGGATTTTATCCTTTTCTCAGGATTTTTTAAAATGTCAACAGGATTTTGGGCTTTAAAACTTAGGATTTTCTACTGTCTTTAAAAATAACATTAAATTAATACATTTTTTAAAATTCAGCTACAAAAAGCAATGTAGACAGTAAAAGAAACATCAGGTACTAGTAAAAATAAACATAAGTGACTGCATAACATTCCCACAAGTGGTAGTTATGGTGAGTAAAAGTAAAACCTAAAATTTTCGAAGAAAATCCATTCTAGGCAATAAGGGCAACCCAAAAAACACTGGTAAAATTTTTGGCAAAAACTAAAGTCTTCCCTTTGCGGTTATAAAGCTAACAAAATTTTTTTTTAAAATTTTTTGGGGTTTTTTATTTTTTCCGGGGTAAAAAATTTGCGGGGAAACCCTAATAGACCCAAAACGGGGGCTAAAATTTCAATTGTATTTTTGAACAAATTGGGGGGGACGATGCCACAAAAATTTTTTTCCCTTTAAAAAAAAAAAAAATTTAAAACATTACTTTTTGAGGAGGACTGTTGCAGCAAAACCCCCCCTTTATTAATAAAAAAGTTCAAAGCCAGATATTTGTTGAACTGGCCACAATTTTTTGTTAAGCAAGATAAAATTTAAATTGCCTTTGGTCTTTTTAAAAACCCCCCTAAAGGGGAATTTAAACCCCGTTCGGGGGTTTTTTTAAACTGGGAATTTATTAAAGGGTGTACATTTGGCCCGTACCCTACCTACAGTATATGCAGACAATGTCAGGATTAAAACCCCAAAAAAGGTTTTCCTCTTTTTAAAATGTTCAAAAAATATTGGTTTGGTCGAAAAAACACTGACTCCATTCCCCGGGGGCACCGAATTGAGGGACAAAAAAGAAATAACATTAACCTACGTACTGTGGGCCCTACTATTCACTCTTCTCTAGAACGTTATATCCCACCCAAAAACAACGCCTCAACTATGGGTGGCAGTTTTTCCCTCATTTAAACCGTGGGTAAAGGGGGGGGAGGGTACCCCGTTTTAATGACCCGGGACATAGGGGGCCCCCAAAACCCAATTGTAACTTCCACTTTCCTTTTGTAGTTATTTTACATTTTTTGATTTTTAAAAATTTTTTTTTCAAGAAAAAAGGCTGGGGGGGGTTTTAGCAAAACTTTTCCGTAAAATATAAAATTTTTAAACTAAGTTTAGGGCCACATAGGGAAAACCGGGTTCCCCTTTTCCCGGCAAGCAAAACCCCATTTTTTCGCCCGAGTCTTTGTTAAAAAAATTTCTCCCATTTTAAAATTTAAATATTGAAAGGGGGCCCGTGAAAAAAGGGACCAATTTTGCAGGAGGGTTACTTCGGCAAAAAAGCCCCCTACAGTTATCAAACAGGGGATTTAAAAATCACCACGCCCCCCCCCCTTTTTTGCAAAAATTTTAAAAAATTGGGGCAAGCGTGAAATTCCCAAGCCAAAGACCCTCTGGGGACATTAAACATGACCCCTCCTAACCAACTGCAATTGGAATTCACTATCCTGACGATTCCCAAATTACAAAACGCCTATTTTTTTTTTCACAAATTTTAAAACCGATACCAACGGGGGGCAGCATAATACTTTCCTTTTACATCATCCGAACCTAGATCAGCTTCAGTACCACACATGCAATTGAACCCGGATTCCTACCGCAACTTCACCTTTTAAGCGAAATAAAAAATTTTGAACAAGCCGCGTCGTTGGAAAAAGGGGAAAATAACCTTTAAATATAAATATATATAAGTCTATAGGTTCACCAGTGAAAAATGGACCAATTTTTCTTGTCCAGCGGAAATGGTATTTGCCTTGGGCTTGTTAAAAATTGTACTCCATTAAAACATTTAAAATTTGCACTAGGGGGCCAAATCAAAAGGGACCAATTTTCCATGGCAGTTACATGGGGTGCCTAGCTAGATTTCACAATTAGGGTAAAACTCACCAGCTGCTCCTCTCTCATTTGTTGAAAATGACGTGATAATTATCCAGCACTTTTGAATGCGGACAACCCAACAAATTTAAACAAAGATTGTCCTATGGTGCCCTACATCGCACATACATAGGAAAAATAACAAAATAACAAAATTTGTTCAGTCATGTAACCCTTATCACTGGTTCCAGCCGATATCCAACGTCAAAAACGGCCACTAGGGGTGCAGTTTTCCACTTGAATTTAACTGGTACCACTTCCGAAACGATTGCCAACGTTCCAATATTATTCCCTGAAAACTAGGAAACCAAAATAACCCTCAATTGTAAGGTGCCACATAATACTTGCCTTTCACATTAAGGGGATATAAATTTTAAAGGTAACACGCAGACAGTGGGGAAAACCCCCCAAAAACTTTCCCCAAAAGAACTAATTGTATTCCTCTTCAGTGTAAACTATGTGAGACCTATCCTAAAACTTACCCTGTCAGGGCACTGAAAAAGGGGATGTTTTCCCCTTTGGGAGCTTTGTAATTAAGTCCCATTTTAAAAATTAAAATGTATGGTCAAAATAAGGGGGGCCCCTCAAAGTGACCGAATTTATTCCCCTTTTTATTTCGGCGGGATAAACCAGATCCTAGTGGCATCATACTGGGAAAAAAAAAAGATAAATATGTCAATAGGCCCATTCCACTTCCTGACTTTACCTAGCGTACAACGCCTCATATGGTGGTTGCAGTTTTATTGTAATGGGAATCCTTTGGGGAACATAGCCAATTTCTGTCCATTGCAACCTACTCAGTGCAACCCTCATGACGTAGATCAGGCCACCCATAGTCCTGAGTTTGGAAACAAACACATTCAAATTATAAGACATTCAACAATCTGAAAGCCTATTTAATAATTTTGACCCCAATATATCATTTTTTGAACAATTATATCACATTAAACACGACTCACTAGGGTTGCGTTTCCATTTTTGTAATCCCTGGAAAATGGGACAGGAAAAACGTTTAATAGGTTAAATTCGAAACCAAAGACCAACAACAACAATGCCATTTGGGCATGTTCTAACAGCAACTTTAGTGGGGTAAGATTGTTTTTTAGTGGTAGTAGAGCTTAATGGCTAGTCTTCTTCACCCAAATTTTCTCTACAGAATCTTTGTCTAGCGTAGCCCAAGTAAAAAATCTTTTGTAGAAGTACTATACTCCTCAGGTTGATTGGTAATTTTTTTTTATGTCCGCTTTTTTTTAACATGATTGGGCCCCTGCCCTTCTACATAAGCCTTTTTATGGGCAAGCTAATCCCCCCCCCCAAAGTTAGTTTTTTTCAGCAGGAATGTTTTGGATCATTCCTCAATGGTTTTCAAAGTGCCAAAAACCAGTTTTTTATAATCATACACAAATTTCATATAATTGAAATTTTTGAAAAAAAAAGGGTTTTAAAAAAAAAGAAAAAATTACTAGAAAAAAAATACTAAATAAAAAATACTACAAGAACTGTAATAAAACCTTTTTTCCTTCACTTTAATAACTCTTTCGTAAATCTGCCCTTATGTCAAGTGTGTAAACAACAGCTGTGACTGACTCCCCAGCCTTCTTGAGATTCCCGGCTTCTACAGAAACCCCCCAATCAGGCCCCGTGTGGTTTCGCAAAAAGCAACAACCCAAAACCCTACTAATACCCCTTGGAGTATGGATTTTTGGGGGTTTTTTCGTGAAAAGGTAAGGGACCCTAAAAGAAAAATTTTTGGACCAAAGTCGATATGCCCCCAAATTAGTGATTGTGGGGTTTTGCATCTAGTGATTCAATTGTAACTGCGCATATCCTAACAATTGCAACTTTCACAATTATTTTGCGTGATTTAATAATTTTGTGAAACAAGAATAACACGCGCATACTTGGATGGAAAAGTGCAGCTAATAGCTTTGCTCTGTACATACAAACTATATATAAAAGTTTCATGTGGCCCACACTATGCTGAGAACCGGGGTCCTACCCAAAATCTTCCCCCTGAAAGCAGAAGAAGCTGATTGTATTGCAGCCTCTTCAGTCTTTGTTAAAACTTTTTTAAACGTAAAACATTATAAACATTTAAATATTCATGTACTAGGGTGGGCACCAGTGAAAAAAGGGGCCAGTTTTTTTCCGCATTGGCAGGTGTCACATTGGGGCAAGTACCCCTAGCCTACAGTATTGCAACAGATGTCATGAGTTCAAAACTCACCGCTGCTCCCCCCTATTTGTACAATGACTTTCGATAGATATTTTGGTCGTAAAGCACTGAGCCCAGACTGAGGCACCCAATCTGGGACAAAAAAACAATAACATCAACCTACTAGTACAGTAGGCCCTACTATATCACGTTTCTTAGCAACGTTATATCCACAGCGATAAAAACAACGACTAAAACTATGGTGGGGGGCAGTTTTCCATCTTTGAACCAGCGGGAAACCCAAACTGGGGGGGACAGCGATCCCAAAAGTTTCCAATAGTACTATCGTGCGACCCCTAGCGTGCCAGCTGCAGTCCCAACTGCAATTGTAACTGCGCCTATCACAGACGATTGCAAATTTCACAATTATTAGCGTGATTATAAAATTATTGTGAAAAAATAACACCCCATACAGTTTTTAGGGAAAAGTGGGATAATAGCTTTGCCTGCCAAACAAAAAAGAAAACTAACCTCCCTTTCATGGCCCAAACGTTTAAAATTTTTCGTAAAAAAACCTAAATTTTTTAAAAAAAATTAAAAAACAAAAACCCCAGGTTTTCCCAAAAATTTACTTTAAAGCCCAAAAATGCACAACCCTTTAAAAATTTTCCCTTTCCCCTTAAAAAACCCAATTTTGGGAAAAAACTTTTTAAAAATACGGGGGAACCCCGGGGGAAAATAAATGAA
This sequence comes from Sweltsa coloradensis, assembly GCA_024449915.1. NCBI lineage: Eukaryota > Metazoa > Arthropoda > Insecta > Plecoptera > Chloroperlidae > Sweltsa > Sweltsa coloradensis. The sequence continues at coordinate 29,807 of JAMZAV010007648.1, forward strand.
TTTTCACTATCCAAAGTACCCCTTTCCCCTTTTAAAATATAAAAAAAAACAAAAAAAAGGTTTTAGTTTTAAAAAAATTTTTTTCAAAAAATTTAAAAATTTAATTAATTGGGGACCTGCACCCCAATTTAAAAGGGGGGGAAAAAAAAATTGCACCTTCCATTTTTGGGAAAAAAATTTTAAAAAAAACCCGCCCCCCTTTTTTTAAAAAGCCAAAAAAAAGGTTGCCAAAAGGGGGCAATTTTGTAGGGCCCCCCAATTCCAAAAACAATATTCCAAAAAAACCCGGGGGGTTTCCCTTTTTTGGGGGGAAAAAAAACCCCTCACATTTCAGTTTCCCGGGGGGCCCCTTTTGGGACAAAAGGGGAAATTTTTTTAAGGGGGAAATTCCCGGCCCTAGCCCAAAACCAAGGTAAAACAAACCAAAATGTCCTTCCATTTTCCAAATTTTTTAAAAAAATTTTTTTGAAAAATTTTTTTAAAAAAAAAAAAACAAAGTTTTGGGGGGGAAAAACCCCACCACAAAAAATTTAAACCCTAGAGGCCTTTCACAATTTTTTTAAAAAAAAAAAACCCAAAAAAAGGGGTGGTTTAAAGATCTTAAACCCGAACCCAACCAATTTAAAAAAATTTTTTTCCTTTACAAGGGAAAAAGGACCAAAAACCCTTTCCCAAAAACATTCAAATTTTGGTTTTAAAAATTTTTAAGTCACCCTTTAAAAAAAAAACCCAAACTGGGGCCCCAAAAAAAAACGTTTTTTGGGGTTTCCAGGGGGAAAAAAACCAAATTTCAAGAAAGAACGATTTTACCCCTTCATTTTTCCCTTTTTTAACAAACATAAAAACTCAAAGGGGGCCCTTTCCCAAAGGGGGGGGAATTTGGGGGAAAAAAGGGGGGAACATTTCCAAGTACCTAACATT
>JAMZAV010007649.1:0-30796 GCA_024449915.1 Sweltsa coloradensis
CCCAATCAAAACATATTTCTTCATAGTTTTTTTAACTTAAATACATGAACAAAACAATGCAAAGAGGACTAGATTATTTGGGAATGTCCAGGGTCTGTTTCAGATGAATTTATCCCAGCCTTTGACTGAAGAAAACGTCGGGGAAACCCTTCAGTCAGGATTGTCGGTGTTGGGATTCGACCACGTGACCTCCCGAAACAGTCTTACACTTATGTAAACCAATCCAGGAATTACAAAATCCATTTCAGCGGGGAATCAAACCCCGTCTCCCAATCGCCAATCGAGTGCTTTACCCTTAAGCTTCCGAGACGGTTAACTTTATCATTTATGGATTGATTTACATAAAATCAATTACACCTACGCGAGTGTTTCCCGACCAATGAAATTGAGAAAGGTGTCTTACATGTTATATGAGTCGGTCTCATCTTACATGTACGCCGCACGTGATCAGATAAGAAACACACTTCTCAATTTAGCTCTGACAACGATGTGCGTGTTTGTCGAGTCAAAGTTCACAGTTATTTATAAAGTGATTGAGGTTTCTCTGCTGGGTAGATAAGATTATTAAATCAAATATCACGACAAGCTAATCAAACATATTATTATTCGTGTGATCAGGTTGAGCTTCGCAAGCTAATGTTCATATTCCTCCTCCTTACTAAGAAGTTAAGAACTTACTTACATGGGCACTTTATTACAAAATGATGGAGCTGATCACATTCGCGTCGTTTGCAACAGAGTAACGTGACCAAAATGACAAGTCTTGATAATATTAGACGATGGAAGAATATTGTTGTTGAAGTTTTACTGATTTTTTCCAAATTTATGTTGTTCTAAAAATAAAATTAGACTTCACGATATGTTTAATATGTTGAAGTGGAGATAACTATTACGTTGGATGATATGGTTGAAATGTTTTTTTCAGATTAGGAGTTTATGAAGGCGAACGAATTATTTGTGATTTGCGATGGCAATTAATAAAATTAAGTTATTGGATGAGCGTAGCGAGCGTAGCGAGCGAAAGCGAAGATTCCATTTCACTACACTGGAGAAAAAAATCCGGAATGTTTTTTTTTTTTTTTTTTTTTTTTGTATTTTTGTGTGTCTGTGAACACGATTCCGGCTAAACCAATACTCCAATTGCGATGAAATTTTATGGAGGTCTATGAAATCTCTGAACGAAGAACTGCACGGGGGGAAAAATCGATTGAAAAATTATTTCTCATGAAAATCGCAATTTTACGATTTTTTTCGATTTTTAACAAAATTCTTTGATTTATAACACCTGCATGCTTTGTCCGATTGTAATTATTTTTTCACACAACCTTTATTTTATGAATTGATATATTCGTGTGAATTTTGAGCGTTATCGAAAGATAAATTTCTTTAAAAAATCGCAATTTTTGGAATTTTTTTGATTTTTAAATTTCTTTGGCTTATAGCACCTACATGCTTTATCTGATCGTAATGATTTTTTTCACAGAACCTTAATTTTATGAATTTATATATTCGTGTGAAATTTGAGCGCAATCGAAAAATAATTTGTTATGAAAATCGAAATTTTCCGATTTTTTTCTTTTTTTAAATTACGAATAATTAAAAAAAATTAAAATTAAAGTTTATTTTTTATTTAATTGAAATAAATTTAAAAAAAAATCAACTAAAGTAATGATTTTTCCACAGTATAACAGAAAAACCGCATAACACTTAACAACTCAATGCACCAATTACGCTCATCCAACAACGCGGCGGGACTTAAGCGTTTTCCTAGTTAAAATAATAACTCATTTTGACGTTTCGTGGAGATTGCACCCCACTTTTTTTAAATATATATATTGATGTCTTTTGATAGTTTTCATAGTTTTTTTTTATATTAGAGATTTATTGTTTTATTGTTTATGTTATAATTTTGTTATCAACTTGCTATGTGAAGCAAGTTTTTTTGTCTTGTTCTTTATAAATAAAGTACATAGAATAACAGAATAACTAATAGGATGAGCGTAGCGAGCGTAGCGAGCGAAGCGAAGATTCCATTTCACTACACTGGAGAAAAAAATCCGGAATGTTTTTTTTTTTTTTTTTTTTTGTATTTTTGTGTGTCTGTGAACACGATTCCGGCTAAACCAATACTCCAATTGCGATGAAATTTTATGGAGGTCTATGAAATCTCTGAACGAAGAACTGCACGGGGGGAAAAATCGATCGAAAAATTATTTCTCATGAAAATCGCAATTTTACGATTTTTTTCGATTTTTAACAAAATTCTTCGATTTATAACACCTGCATGCTTTGTCCGATTGTAATAATTTTTTCACACAACCTTTATTTTATGAATTTATATATTCGTGTGAATTTTGAGCGTTATAGAAAGATAAATTTCTTCAAAAAATCGCAATTTTTGGAATTTTTTTTGATTTTCAGATTTCTTTGGCTTATAGCACCTACATGCTTTATCCGATCGTAATGATTTTTTTCACAGAACCTTAATTTCATGAATTTATATATTTGTGTGAAATTTGAACGCAATCAAAAAATTATTTGTGTTGAAAATCGAAATTTTACGATTTTTTTCTTTTTTTAAATTACGAATAATTAAAAAAAATTAAAATTAAAGTTTATTTTTTATTTAATTTAAATTAATCAAAAAAAATCAACTAAGTAAATGATTTTTTCACAGTACAACAGAAAATCCGCATAACACTTAACAACTCAATGCACCAATTACGCTCATCCAACAACGCGGCGGGACTTAAGCGTTTTCCTAGTATTAGTGGAATATATCATAAGATTTCTTTGTGATACTAATACGTAATTTCTTGTATTTCTGTGTATAATATCAAAACATACAATAACCACTCGTTAATAAGTTAGTTGTTTTGCTGTTTGACACTATTTACTGCAACAATTATAGCAATACGTATTTACAAAATATACAGGTCTTAATTTTCTAGAACTCAACATAAAACCCATATTATGCATTCGTTCTTCGAGGTTGAATGAGTATTGAGTATTGGTATATTTTTCACACCACTGGCATATTAATATTTATGACCGATAAATTCAGTACGATACCTACACGACATCCTAATCCTTGGGGTCGTGGTTCGATCCCAGCCACCGGTAATAGTGAATGAAAGTTCCTCCGTCCAGAGCCGAGAGAGAGGATCGAGTCCTGGTAACATATCAAGGACAATCCTTCCTAACTATATGAGACTTCTTCCAGCTAGTTACCTGAGAGGGTCATACCAGTCTGTTCAGGAGCGTCATTAGAGTTTGGATATTGTTGGGGGGGGGGAGGGGGGTGGCGCAAATCCAACAGTGGCAAATCAAAATTTCGCCGGAGCTTTTGCTTTAGTGCCAGTGGCGTATCCAGGAATTCATAACCAGTTAAAATGAATCGAAAAATTCTTCTCCAAGGTCATTCTGGTGAAAATCTGTGTTGATAATTGGGAAAAAAAGGAAAACGAGGGAATTATTGGGGGGGGGGGGGGGCACCTGAAACTTTTGTGTACCCTACAATTAATACGTACTACGTTTTTAAAGTACCAATTGTTTATTATACATTACCATGTATAATGTGTGGCCTGTTTGTAATGTATGAGTTATGTAAGTATGTCATAATTAAGCGAGCGAAGCGAGCGTTTTCATTTGACTCTGCCGGAAAAATGAGTCACTGGTTTTTTTTTTTTTTTTTTGTTTGTTTGTTTGTTTTTTTTTGTTTTTTTGTTTGTATGTCTCGCGATAACGTTCGAACGGAGGATCGGATCGAGTTGAAATTTTCACCATCCGCAAGCTTCGTACCAGATTGAATGCCATTAGTTTTGTGGCAAAATCGGCCAAAACGTTAAAAAGTTACATTAAAGTTAATCGAAAGTTTTTTTTTCAAACTTAACGGCGTCAAAATCTGAGGTGGCCAAATCATTTAGAATATCCGTCCGGTCACGAATATGTTAATTTTATTTTGATCCGATAAGTAGTGTCGATGGAAATTACATAATAACAAAAGTATCGTTACCATGGCAACGAAAATTCGCACTATGCACTGCCACCTAGAAGTAACTAGGAAACGCTCAGTTGGACGCGTTGATAAGCGAGCACGTGCTATAGCTAGACCCACATTGCACATTTTTTTAAATTTTAAAATTTACGACGTTCGCGTTTCCAGTATTATTTATTATTGCCAAGGTATTTGGGTAAACCCGTGTTTAAATCTTTACTTAAAATCCACCGCCATCTAGAGGACCTTGACTCCTTGGGAAAACTTTTTAAACTCTTTGTTGACAATTAATAGACTGCTTCCTCGAAAGTATTTTGATTACTTCTAGGTGGCAGTGCATTAGAAACTTCGCGCGTCTTTTCGTTGCCATGGCAACGTTACTTTTGTTATAATGTAATTTCCATCTACACTACTTATCGGATCAAAATAAAATTTACATATTCGTGACCGGACGGACATTCTAAATGATTTGGCTATCTCAGATTTTGTCGCCGTTGAGTTTGAAAAAAAAACTTTCGATTAACTTTAATGTAACTTTTTAACTTTTTGAAACGATTTTGCCACAAAACTAATGGCATTCAAACGAGAACAAAGCTTGCGGATGGTGAAAATTTCAACTCGATCCGAGCATCCGTTCGACCGCTATCATGAGGCCAAAAAGCTGCACGGCTTTCCGTTGCCATGGTAACCGTATTTTGTTATAATGCTATTTCCATCTAACTACTTATCGGATCAAAATAAAATTAACATATTCGTAACCGGACGGACATTCTAAATGATTTGGCCATCTCAGATTTTGTCGCCGTAAAGTTTTAAAAAAAACTTGCGATTAACTTTAATGTAACTTTTTAACTTTTTGAACGATTTTGCCACAAAACTAATGGCATTCAATCGAGAACAAAGCTTGCGGATGGTCAAAATTTCAACTCGATCCGAGCCTCCGTTCGAACGTTATGGCGAGACATACAAACAAACAAAAAAAAACAAAAAAAAACAAAAAAACAAAACAAAACCAGTGACTAATTTTTCCGGCAGAGTCAAATGGAAACGCTCGCTTCGCTCGCTTAACAAAGTAAAGGTTTACACACGGGTTTACCCAAATACCTTGGCAATAATAAATAATATTGCGGAAACATGGCCCAGTGGACAGCAAACGTCGCAAATTTTAAAATTTAAAAAAATGTGCAATGTGTGGCACGTGCTCGCTTATCAACGCGTCCAACTGAGCGTTTCCTAGTTGTTACAAAACTTGGCCACACATCAAAGAAAAGTGGTGCGCAACCTTGGGTGACCACCCTACGCTAGGGCACTGGGTTCGAGTCTTCGTGATGTGACCACCCTAGGGCACTGGGTTCGAGTCTTCGTGCTAAAGGTCGTTCACCTCTGGCGTGTGGTAGTACGTGGATGTGATGTCTATATGTAATACCAGAGCCCCCCCCCCCCCCAACTAAACTATCGATCCCATGCGCCAGGCTATTCCTGTATTCTGTATAACCTCTAGTTGGCTCATTGCATCTTCGGGGAGCGGAGGAAGAGGAGGCGATGAGCTAGCTAGAGCCTATTTCTCACAGCTAGATCAACCACGTGGTACGTTAGACGAGCACAACTCATTTCGCATGGCTTGATTAGATAACATTGATCTGTTTGACTAGAGAAGCACAACCTTGATCTCTAAACCCCTTTCTCTCTCTCTCTCTTTCTCTTTCTCTCTCCACAATCTCTGAGCCTTGGGTTCAACGTTGATTTACAAGTTTTACCTATTCTTTAATCATCAACAATAACAATATACAATTGTTACAATAATTATAGTAATAAGTGCGAATGACGACATTTCCACGCACGAGGGCCAAGAAAGACCACAGACTACACGGGAAACCCAGATGACTGATTGTAGACATATCCAATCACGCCCACGAATTTAAATATTTTCGTCTTGTTCCGATCCCATGTGGCCTTCGACATCGACACCAGTTGGCTGTTGGCAGTGAATTCTAAAACAAGTTCCGACGTATCCGCTGCACTGTCCGTTCGTTGTTGTTGCTGCTGCATGATCGGTCATTACCGTCCGCTTCACTCGTCTAAGAAGTAAGAAGTAAGAAGACTTTCCCTGGTTGATTTCACTTTCGTTGCAGCGGGGACGACACCGGTCACACATCACACGGCGACATTGCCTGGGTCGTGGCTGAGCGAGCGATGACTAACTCGACTCTGGTGGAGGTGAGGGGATTAGGCGAACAGGACGTTCAGGAGGCGAGGGCGAGGGCGGCGGACGAAGTACGCGTCGACATAGAGATACCGGGAATACACGAGGAGATCACGAAGAACGGTGAGTCTTTAACAAACACTCAACACATACAACTACTTAGGCTCTGATTCGGGAGGTCCCGGGTTCGAATCCCGTCGAGACCGGTAATCATGACTGAACTAAACTAATTTCTTCCTGGGGATGCCCGCTGTAGGGTACACATGCACTAACTTCCGCTTCAGGGCCCCGATTCATGTACATTTATCCCGGGTATAGGTGGTATAAGGACGGTATAATTCAGGACATGGCAGGATAAGGCCTGGTTAAGTCTGAGCAACTCTCATCCAATCAAAAATTTTCAATCCAACAACAGACACAACAAATGTTTTTTTCCACTGCATTCCACAGCCATGTAAATCAGCAGATTAGCAAAAGAACACTGAAAATTTGCACCATCTTTTGTTTTACATTTTTATTTAGTGACAGAAGATTGCGTGAGATCGTTAAAAGAAAAGAAAAGGCGTATTATTGCCGTAAATTTTGAATAGCCTAGGACTATCATACTATTGTTTATCTGCATTAGGCTTTTAGTAATCAAAACTACTGTTATTTGTGCGGGTTGTGTGTCTGAACAAGGTCGTGCAGGCCTAGGGTTGTCTAGAAGAGGCCTAGGGCTTGTCAAACGCCTAATGGAACTTTAGGCCTTCACTGTTGTATTATGAATAATTTTCTACATCTGGGCCTAGGCCCGGGATGGTTTCTGATTTCTTTTATGAGAGTAATGACAACTTTTCTCGTTTTACACATAGACGCAAAATTTTAAAATGTCCGCCATCTGTTTACATATTTTCTTATCCCCGGTCGAGGCGGGATAAGTCTTCATGAATTGGATTCGGAGTTATACCGCACTTATACCACCTAAATCTGCTTATACTGGGATAAAAATGTACATGAATCGGGGCCCAGGTGACTAACTATAGGTTCGTACTGTGAAAGGGTAATTGTGAAGGAATTGTCCTATGACTTTTTAAGAGGAGACTCAATCACATTAGAATTATCGTCTGGAAAGAATCGTAGACAAACTTTCAGTCATGATTGCCGGTGTCGGGAATCAATCGTGCAACAAGTAACGTACAGTATTGTGCATATTGTTGTGTTCTGTGTGCGTTCGTATAAGTTGCCACCAAGCGCATCAGACAATAATACATCGTGAACAATAACATTGAGAAGTAGTCGCATCGCTATCTTTTCAAACGTAACAACGGCCATCACTTACGTTTCACACACGCGTCTATGCAAATCAAATCAAATCGCCTGAATGTTCATTGTCTTATCAACACTTAAATTGCGATTTCAAGGTTTTCACCACTTTGTGGCAACTATTATGTATCTGGCTCTAAAAGTCAACCAGTTTGATGCATGAAGGCTCCACTCGTGTTAACAATAAAAACATAATCAACTTGAGTACCGGAACATCACGGAGTGCCTACCTGTCAGGCCACATTAGCGAATCATAGTGAAATTAATTCGTATTTAAAGTGTACCCAAAGCAAAGCCACGTGATTGATTTTCAGTGGTGGGCTGGGGCACCAGGCCAACCCTGTCGACGCCATCGTAGTCGAAGCGCGAACAATTGTTCAGTCAGTGATCGGTATTTGAAAAAAGGAATCACCAACCAACTCGCTGGGCACGATTCACTCGCGGGCGACGACAGAATCAACAACGTTAATTCGGCACAACTTTAGAATATTTGTTTTGTGGTTTGTGGCTAAGGCGGCTTATTGTCATCGTTTCATTGAATTTAATACCATTTCAGAAGTGAAAGACTTTCTCGAACACTAGGCTTTCTGCTTTGGAAGCAGGGAGTATAAGTGATGAGGGCAAAAATTCCTGTTTGTGAATGGATTAAAAAAAATTCAACGAGTTTACCTAAAGATCTAAAACTGTTGGTGGTTAAAAAAATCACGTTTTAAAAGTGACATACAATAGTGGGTTCAAACTAAGTTTCCACTTGTCTTAAGAAAAAATATCAAGTTATGTACAACCAGAAAAAAATAGCAGAGACTGCAGCTGCTAAATAGAAGCAATACTACTACCATTAGGACTAGACCAACGAGCCACACAAAGTTATAGGCTTAGTGTTGTACTATCGGGTTGAGACTCGAACTACAGTTTTTTTTAATATAGAAGTATTAAGTATCCAACCAAATACAAAATTATGTAAAAAAAAATAATAAAAAAAACGGCAGCTAAGCTCTCCTTCAAAAGTCTTCGGCTGTGAATGCTGTGAGATATAGAAGTTGAGCCAAGCTTTTCATTCTTTCTCCCTAGTTTCGCTTTGAAAATAAGTAAGATCATTTCGCCTGTTGACGAGCGCCAAGCCAACGATTTTTGTGGTAAAAAAGTAAAATTTTTAAACTCGAAATCATAAAAAAATTCTTGGCCATGTACCAAATTCAATGGCCAAGCCATTTTTTTTATGATTTCGAGTTTAAAAATTATACTTTTTTACCACAAAAATCGTTGGCTTGGCGCTCGTCAACAGGCGAAACGATCTTACTTTTTTCAAAGCGAGATTAGGGAGAAAGAATAAAAAGCTTGGCTCACTTCTATATCTCACAGCATTCACAGCCGAAGACTTTTGAAGGAGAGCTTAGCTGCCGTTTTTTTTTTTTTTTTACAGATTTTTGTATTTGGTTGGATATTACATCTTTTTGTTGTTCGTTTGCTTTTCATGGTGTGACTAAATGGACTTTGGGGGGGTTTAAATTTGTTAAGTTCAAATTTGTTTTTTTGGGTTTTTGGGGGCCCACGGCCCCCCCAAATATCCCCCTTTGTTTTTTAAAGCACTAGAATTTAAAATGGTTAGAGCATTTTTAGGCCGAGATGCCTAACCGGGGATTTAAGGGGACTGTTTTTTAGTTTTTAATATAGATAAAGAGCAAGGAAGAACACGGGAAAAAAAAGCAGAAAGAACTTACTTTGTTTGGGTGCAAAATTTACTTCCGCAGGGAAATGGTTTCCCCCGCGTCACGGGGTTGGGTGTTGGCAAAACTTTCTTGCGTCCGTGCGTCGCGACGTCAGTGTGTCAGCCCGTCGAGGGGATGGGAAAAGGGTTTTAAACAGAGCTGGCCAGTTGAAGAATAAAGAAGGGGGAAAAAAAGGGAAATTAAATGGGCAAGCCGTAGCAGTTTGTGTCGCAACCGGGCAGCTACACTAAAAAACCCTCGGTGCAGAAGTACGAGAGAAAAAGGGTAATCCCATATTTTGGGGGGAAGACTAGATAAAAAAGGGAATGCGCCCTTTTAAACCCAACGAGAGACCGCCCGCAAACGGGGGGAACTAGGATAGTGATAATATGAATGAAAACGGAAAAAAAAAAACAAAAAAGAACGTGTTGGGCCCAAACCCAGATCACATGAAAAAACCGGGGGCAAAAGCACTCGAGAAAAAACCAAAGAAAAGTGAATATCCCAAATACAATGAAAATAAGCACTAAACAAAGCGACGAAAATCCCAAAAATATAATCGGCGCAAAAAATAACCGCCCACCTAAAATGAATACTTTTTAAAAGGGGGTAAAACAAAAAAAAACCCAAAAAAGAAAAAAAACTGGGGGGGAAATTTTTTTAATACAAAAAATAAAAACCCCAAAGGGTCCGGGCCACGGAAACCCAAAACAAAAAAAAAAGGGGGTTGGGGAGGTAAAACCCAAAAATTTTTGGTTTAGGGAAACCGGGGGGGGTAAAACCAAAACCTTCCCTTAAAGTAGCCCCCAAAACCCGGGGGACAGAAAACCCAAACCCCCTTAAAAACCTTCCCCTTTGCCCCGGTTCCCTCCCCTTGGGGCAAGGGGGTTTAAAACCCTCCCCTCGGCCATGGGCCACAAAAAAATAAGGGAGTACGGGAAGGGGTTTCCCAAAAAACCAAAACCCCAAAAAACGCCCGCCAAAGCTTGGGATTAGGGACACCGGCCCAGCGGAAAATACCCACTTTCCCCCCTTTTTTTGGGCCCAAAATTGGGGGAAAAGGTTTTTTTTTTTTTTTTTTTTTTTTTTGGTTTTTTTTTTTTTTTTTTTTTTTTTTTTTTTTTTTTTTTTTTTTTTTTTTTTTTTTTTTGTTTTTTTTTTTTTTTTTTTTTTTTGGGGGGCGCGAAACTTGTAGCAAGTTAACAACCCCCGAATACGTTTTTTTTTCGGAGTAACCTCCCCAGAGAAAAAATCCAGTATGTTGCGGGAAATAAAGGGTTTTTAAGGGTACGAGGACCAGAGTGCAATGAAATCGATAAACTGGGTCACAAAAGAGTGAGGAAAGAGCGCCTTTTTGGGGAAAAGGAGGGGGTGACAAGTTTCTTCGGGGAGCAAGGAGTTGGGAAAACCCTGCCCCCCCACCCTGAGAAACCCGCGGGGGTCGTTTAAACGGCTTGGGGAGTGGAGGTCGAGAAGACACAGCGGTCTGGTTGAAAAGGAATTTAAGCTCAAAAAGCGTAGTAATGCTTCTGAGTGGCCGCACAAAAAAATTTTAAATTTGCGTCATAAAGCTCGGGAGGGAAGGAGGGGCCCCGGGTTGGGAAAAGGGAAGGCGTGCGCGACGGGCAAAGAAAAATTTCCCTTGAGCCGCCCCAAACAGGCCAAACCCCGGGGTTTCCCGTTTTAAGAGCGTAGAAAACTTTGCAGTTTAACAACAAGGGATCAACGAGGGGTAAGGGACTGATCAAGACAGTAGGGGGAGGGTTTTTGGAGCTCGGCACGCCCGTGGGTGGGGTCAAAATGGGTGCCCACGGAGGGCCACGTGGGAAGGGGGAAAAAATGCATGGGGGGGACCCATTGACCAAAAAGGGGGCCCCTTTAACATTCAAAGGGGGGACCCAACCCCCCCAAGCAAAATCAGCGGGGTTCTTTTTCCCGAACGAAAACTGCGTCCAGTACTTTAGGAGACGAAATTCTCGGAGGATCTCAACCACCGTTTGGGACAAAACGTCTTGACTAAACGGAGGAGTACGGCCACGTGAAAAAGAGGGGTAGAACCCGTGAAGAGCAGCACAGATTAAATTTTTTAAAGAGTTTGAGAGCAGGCAGAGTGTCTGCCCCACACCCGGGACAACAAGAGGGCTCCACTTATTTTCCAGTTTAAAAACCCATGAGGGGTTTGCCCGGGCGGCCCTTTGCTCCTAGTTTAAGAAATCTAACATAAAAATGAGAGGGGTTTTCCTCTAATGCAAAAAACCCACAGGGGCGTACGCCTTCTCGGAAGCATCACAGAATCCACCAGCGGTAGGTAGACCACTATCCCCGAGGAGGCGGGGGGTTTTACAAAACGCCCGCCGTTTGGGCACGCTTCAATTGCCAAAACCCCAGCTTTGACGGGGGGAAAATCTGAGGTGATTCGTCCCAGTCTACGCGCAAGACCCAGAGTTGTTGCAGGTAGATTTTCATCCAAAAAAACAAAAGGTTGGGGAAAACCGATTTGGTCGAATATGGGGCCCAAATAAACAAAGAGAATTAGAACTTTTAGTGACGCATCCATCAAAGGGGGGAGTGTGAAAGCTGAAGCAGTCTGAACGAGGGCCCCAGAGAGCCCCGAAATTTTCGATTTTGGTGGGCTTTTAGAGAAACCAAGGGAGTCTCAAGGTGATCCTGAGGAGAAAACTAAAATTTTGGGGAAAACTTTACTGGCCCATTTTAGGGGAGCTAAACCCCCAGCGCATTAGTGAGACACTCAGCTCTGCCTGAAGTCGCGAGCTTCATCGACGTCACGTGCCCCGGCCCGACAATGTCGTCGTTTGTAAGGGGCTGGAAGAAAGAGCGCGTGCAGCAAAGGGAAAAAACCTTCACCCCCTTCGTCAATGACGAGTTGCTGCAACACTCTTTGGGGCCTTGAAAAGAAAGAGGGGTGAGCCCGTAGGTCCTGTGTTCAGTTGAACTCGACACAGGCCCGGGGGGGGCCCCCAAAAAAGTTTGGGGGGGCGGGCCCCCCCCCTTTTTGGGAAATTTTAAATTAAAAAAAGGGGGGGGGAAAAGGGGGGGGAAAAAAAAATTTTGGGGCCCCCCCAAAAAAAAATTTAAAAAAAACCCCTTTTGGGGGGGGGAAAACCCCCCTTTTTGGGGTTTTTTTTGTACACAATGAAGGGGTTTTTTTCCGGGTTTAAGGGGGGTTTTTTGGGGGTTTCCCCAAAAAACTTATTAACCCCAAAAAGGGGGGGGGTTTTTTCCCCCCAAAAGTTTTGGGCCCCCGGGGGGTTTTTTTTAAAGGGGGGGGCCCAAAAAGGGCCCAAAAGGGGGGGGGGAAAAACCCCCGGGGAAAAAAAGGGGGGAAAAATTTTTTTCCCCCCCCCAAAGGGTTTAAAGGGGGGGGGAAAAAAAACGGGGGGGACGGTTTTTCCCCCCCAAAAAAAAGGGGGGGTTGGGGGGGGGTTCCCCCCCCCCCGGGTTTAGGAAAAATTCCCCCCCCAAAAAAAAACCCCCCCCAAAAAAAAAAAAAGGGGGCCCCCCCCCCCCCCCCAAAAAAAAAAAAGGGGAAAAAAATTTAAAACCCAAATTTTTGGGGGGGGGGACCCCCAATGGGGGAAAGGTTTTTTAAAAAAGAAATTTTTTTGGGGGGGGAAAAAACCCGACCCCGGGGGGGTTTTTTTCCCCCCAAAAAAGGGGGGGGGAAATTTTTAAAAACCTTTCAAGCGGGGTTTGGCCCCCGGGGGGGGGGTTTTTTTAAAATTAAAAAAAACGGGGCCCGGGGGGGGAAAAAATTTTTTGGGGGGGTTGGGGCCCGGGGGCCCTTAAAGGGTTTTTTTTGGGGTCGGCCCGGGAAAAAATTTTCCCCCAAAGAGGAAGGGGGGGCCCCCTTTTTTAAAAAATTTTTTGGCCGGGCCCCAAAAAAATTTTAAAAAACCCCAAAAAGGGCCCCCAAATTTTTAAAAAATTTAAAGGGGAAAAAAATTTTAAAAAAAAACCCCCCCCCCCCCCCCAAAAAGGGGGGGGGGGGGGGGGAAAAAAAAAAAAAAAATTTTTTAAAAAATTTTTTTAAAAAAATTTTTCCGGGCCCAAAAAAAATTTCCCTTTTGGGGGAAAAATTTTTTTTTTAAAAAGGGGGGAAAAAAGCTTTTTTTTGGGGAAAAAAAAAATAAAAAAGCGGAAAAAAATTTGGTTTTTTAAAAATTTTTTAAAAAAAAAATTCCCAAAAAAAATTTAAAAAAATTTTTTTTTTTTAAAAAAAAAACCCCGGGGGTTTTTCCCCAAAAAAACCCAAAAAAAAAAAAATTTTAAATTTTTTTTAAAAAAAAAAGTTTTTTTTTTTTAAAAAAAAAAAAAAGGGGGTTTTTTAAATTTTTTTAAAAAAAAAAGGGGGCCCCCCCCCAACTTTGGGGGGTTAAAAGGGGGGGTTTTTTTTCCTTTTAAAATGGGGGGGGGCCCCCCCCCGGGGGCAACCCCCCGGGGGGGGTTTTTGGGGGGAAGGGGAAACCCCAAAAAAAGGGGGGCCCTTTTTTTTTTCCCCCCCCGGGGGGGTTTTTTTTTTGGGGAAAAATTGGTTTTTTCGGGAAAAAAAACCCGGGGGTTTTTTGGGGGGGGCCCCCCCTTTTTTCCTTTTTTTTGAATTTTTTAAAAAAAAAACCCCCCGAACCCCCCCCAAAAAAAAGGGGGGAAAAAAAAAATTTAAAAAAGGAAAAAAATTTAAAAGGGAAAAAATTTTTTTTAAAAAACCCCAAAAAAATAAAACCAAAAAGGGGGAAAAAAAAAAAAAAAAAACCCCCTTTCAAAAAGGGAAAAAAACCCGGGAAAAAACCCAAAAAAAAAAAAAAAATTTTTAAAAAAAAAGGGGCCAAAAAAAAAAAAAAAAAAGGGAAAAAAAATTTTTGGGGGGTTAAAATTTTTTAAAAAAAGAAAAAAAAGGAAAAAAAAAAAAGAAAAATTTTTTTTTAAAAAATTTTCCCCCGCCCCGAGGTTTAAAGGGGGGGGGGGGTTTTTTTTTCCCCCCCCAAAAATTTTAAAAAGGGGGGAAAAATTTTTTTAAAAAAAAAAAAGGAAAAAAGGGGGGGTTAAAAGGCCCCCGGGGGTTTTTTCCCCCCCCGGGGCCCAAACCCCCTTTCCCGAAAAGGGGGGGGGAAGGGAAAGGAAAAGGGGGGGAATTTTTTAAAAAAAAAAAAAAAAATTTAAAAAACCGGGGGGTTTTTAAAAAGGGAAAAAAAAAAACAAAAGGGGGGATTTAAAAAAAAATTCCCAAAAGGGGGCCCCCCAAAAAAAAAAAAAAATTTAAAAAAAAAAAACCCCCCCCCCCGGGAAAAAAAAATAAAAAAAAAAAAAAAAATTTATAAAAAGCCTATTTTTGGGGGGGGTTTTTTTAAAAAAAAATTTTTTTTTAAAAAAAAAAAAAAAAAAATTTTTAAAGGGCCCCTTTTTTTTAAATTTAAAATACCAAATTTTTTTTAAATTTTTTGGGCCCCCCCTTTTTTTTTTACAAAATGTTTAGCCGAGATGCCTAACCGAGATTTAAGTGGACTGTATTTAGTTTTTAATATAGATAAGAGAGCAAGGAAGAACACAGGAAATAAAATGCAGAAGAGAACTTACATGATTGTGCAGAATACTTCCTGCATGGACTGGTTTCCCCCGACGTCACGAGGTTCGGATGTTGGCGAACTTTCTTGCGTCGCGTGCGTCGCGACGTCAGTGTGTCAGACGTCGAGGGGGATAGGAAAGGTTTAACAGAGCTGGCCAGTTGAGAATAAAGAAGAGAGAAATAAAGAAATTAAATAGCAAGCCGTAGCAGTTTGTGTCGCAACACGGCAGCTACACTATAAACACTCGGTGCAGAGAGTACGAGAGAACACGGTAATGCCCATATGTGGGCGAGAGACTAGATAACAAGAGTGCGACCTTTCAACGACGAGAGACCGTCGCGAACTGAACTAGGGATGAGTGATAATATGAATGCAAACGGAAAATAAACAGAAAACGAACGTGATTGGCCAAACCAGATCACATGACAAAACCGGGCAAAAGCACTCGAGTAAAAACCAAAGAAAAGATGAATATACAAATACAATGAAATAAGCACTAAACAAAGCGACGAAAATACCAAAATATAATCGGCGCAAACAGAGCATGTTTAATTTCAAGCTTGTACAAATTACTACGCCTGAGTAACTACGCGTTTTGAATTTGATTTTGATTTTCCCCGGTCCCAATTGCCCGGTTTTGGTTATATGAGGTACATCTGAGTGTGGCCCAAGTTTCAAAGTTGTAAGATGAACCGTTTTCTCAGTATAGCGTATTATTCATAAGAGTACGGAATTACCTACTTTTGATAGTTTTGATTTTCTCCGGTACCCGTTACCCAATTTTGCTTTCCATATTCAAAAGTGATAAAGAATGAGAGATATCAAAATGTATTCCACGTTTGAAACATCTCAGTTGTAGCGTTTTTCTTTGAATGATTCATTTCTTAAAGTTCAGATATGTTTTTTCTCATTTTTGGACCCATGGTCATCCCCAAATTTAGCCCCTTGTGTTTTGGACGCAAGATATTTATTGGTTAATAGCATGTTTAATTTCAAGTTTGTACAAATTACCACGCCTTGGTAATTACGCGTTTTGATTATCATCCAAATTTTGATTTTCTCCAGTCCCTGTTACCCGATTTTGGTTTTGAAAGCAAACGTCACTGCGTCTGAAGTACATCTAAGTGTGGTCCAAGTTTCATAGTTCTAAGATTTACCGTTTTCTCTGTAGGCTAAATTAATCTCCGCGGAGAACTAGCTAGCCAGCCAGCCACCAGCCAGCCAGCCAGCCAGCCACCCACCCACCCAGCCACCAGCCAGCCGAAAGGAATTTGACGATGTTGAGAGCCTTTTTTAACACAGAACGAGTTGTCGGATCGGGTTGATTTTTTTTTGGTATGTCATGGACCACATACCAGGTTATATACCGAGTTTCAAGATTGTAACTCTTTCGGGGCGGCGTGTGCAGATAGCTGAAAACCCCCCAACGCTCGTAGCTGTATATAGGGCTGGAGTTCGTGTCGCCTAAACAGTCGCATGCGCTTGTCTGCCGGGCGACGACCGTCGCCCTAGATAGAACCTCTTTACTCAATGCTAAGCAGCAAGGCCGTGGAGAGCAACAGGTTCGGATTCGGGTGGTAGTCGGATCGGTTCGGTTCCTGCCTCCAGTAATCCCGACTGAAGGGGTTTCTCAGTCATCTTCTCTGTCTGTAGAAGAAAGCGGAAGTAAAACATGATCTAAGTCTAGCGAGGATTACGCTTTCATTTTCAAAACACGACAGTTTTTAAGTAATTAGTGGGTACTCAACTCAGCTCTCAAACGCCATCATTGGGATAAAAAAGTATAGGCTAGCTTTCTTTATGCTGTCAGATAATCACAACTACGCAAAGTCGTAATACGCGTAACCATTATTAGTTTCTACTTTGCGCGTACTGTTCCGTTTCCTAGTTGTCCATACCACCCTGCAATCTACCAGTGTATATGACAACTTACGACTCAGCAAGAGTGTTTGGAGACAACTGCACTTACACATTATCGGTTGATCCACTAATAAAAAAGAAAACTTAAGATTAGCTAACTTCAACTTTTTAACTAGAAAGATTCCACCACTTTAGTGATTGTGGAACACCTTTTAGTTGGATGAGCGAAAAGAAGACTTCAATTTCACATACCCTGAGAAAAATGCGTTTTTTTATTTGTTTGTTTGCTCTTTACCGGACAACCGATCTACATGAAAATTAAAGGGACCTTAGAAAATTTCTGAACTTTGCTTTTGCAGCTTTTGGATAAAATTGAAGAAATAGTTTACATGAATATCGTACTTTTACGATTTTATATTTTATATTTATATTTTTTGCTTTTATTTTATTTTTTTGGCCCGCGACCGGGCAAACAGCTACTCCGATCTTGATGAAACTTAATGGGAACGTTTGAAATCATTAAACTTAGATATGTTATGATGGAACAATCGAAGAACTACTTAGAAATCATACTTTTAGGGAAACGATAATCAACCATAAAAGCTCATCCATCAACGCAACTGGAAAAAGCTTTAGCGAAGCTGCTTTAATACTTCAATTTGTTTGCCTAATAACAATCAACATGGAGTCCAGCCCGGAAAATGTTTTCCGTACAGGTTGATAAAACTTTTCGTTTCGCGGTCGAAGTTACTTTGAATTTGACTAACGTTATTACTTAAATATTGTTATATATTATTGCTGTTTAATATTATTTTTATCAGTCGAGTTGATTCTTCAAACTCGCGATTCGCTAGCACTACGATAATCAATTATTAATTAATATACAAAAATAAAATAAAAACAATACTAAAACGACAATATTTTCATTTGAGAGTATCAACACGGTTCTTGTATTGTCTGGTTGAATCCCGTGTCGAAGGCAATGTTGAGACATTCAGGGAATCACGGAATCAGGGTCACCTTCCAATAACAACCAAGCCATGGGAAAACATCTGCACGTTTGTGCTTGCCCTTGAAAATATTTTATAACTTAAAATTAAACAATCTTTGTGTGTTGGTCGAAACAGTTTCCGAAACTGAAATTGATGCTTCATTGGTAGAAATACGTGAAAATAGCGTTTTTTGAACAGATGCTACAAAACACTGTTTTTTTTTACTTAATAGAAAGGTTTTTAAGCGAGCGAAGCGAGCGTTTCCATTTCGACTCTGCCGGAAAAATTAGTACCTGGTTTTGTTTTTTTTTTTTTTTTTGTTTGTTTGTTTGTTTTTTTTTTTTTTGTTTGTATGTCTCGCGATAACGTTCGAACGGAGGCTCGGATCGAGTTGAAATTTTGACCATCCGCAAGCTTTGTTCTCGATTGAATGCCATTAGTTTTGTGGCAAAATCGTTCAAAAAGTTAAAAAGTTACATTAAAGTTAATCGAAAGTTTTTTTTTCAAACTAACCGGCGACAAAATCTGAGATAGCCAAATCATTTAGAATGTCCGTCCGGTCACGAATATGTTAATTTTAGTTTGATCCGATAAGTAGTGTAGATGGAAATTACATTATAACAAAAGTAACGTTGCCATGGCAACGAAAAGACGCGCGAAGTTTCTAATGCACTGCCACCTAGAAGTAATCAAAATACTTTCGAGGAAGCAGTCTATTATTTGTCAACAAAGAGATTAAATAGTTTCCCCAAGGAGTCAAGGTCCTCTAGATGGCGGTGGATTTTAAAGTAAAGATTTAAACACGGGTTTACCCAAATACCTTGGCAATAATAAATAATACTGGAAACGCGAACGTCGTAAATTTTTAAATTTAAAAAAATGTGCAATGTGGGTCTAGCTATAGCACGTGCTCGCTTATCAACGCGTCCAACAGAGCGTTTCCTAGTAATAATAATAATAATAATAATAACATTTAATTAATTAAGTGAGCGAAGCGAGCGTTTCCATTTGACTCTGCCGGAAAAATTAGTCACTGTTTTTTTTTTTTTTTTTTTGTATGTCTCGCCATAACGTTCGAACGGAGGCTCGGATCGAGTTGAAATTTAGACCATCCGCAAGCTTCGTTCTCGATTGAATGCCATTAGTTTTGTGGCAAAATCGTTCAAAAAGTTAAAAAGTTACGTTAAAGTTAATCGAAAGATTTTTTTTCAAACTAAACGGCGACAAAATCTGAGGTGGCCAAATTATTTAGAATGTCCGTCCGGTCACGAATATGTTAATTTTATTTTGATCCGATAAGTAGTGTAGATGGAAATTACAGTTTAACAAAAGTAACGTTACCATGGCAACGAAATGACGCATGAGAATTCTGGTCACTATGCACTGCCACCTAGAAGTAATCAAAATACTATCGAGGAAGCAGTGTACTATTTGTTATTACCAAAGAGTTAAAATAGTTTTCCCAAAGAAATAATGTCAAGGTCCTCTAGATGGCGGTGGATTTTATCCACAAAGTAAAGGTTTACCTACGGTTTTACCCAAATACCTTGCCAATAATAAATAATATTGGAAACATGGCCCCGTGGACTGCGAACGTCGCAACATTTAAAAATTAACAAAAATGTGCAATGTGGGTCTAGCTATAGCACGTGCTCGCTTATCAACGCGTCCAACTGAGCGTTTCCTAGTCAAGTTCTATTTTTCATAGTATCTATAGTTTGTTCATACAAATTTTTATTCGATTGATAAAAATATGAAAAAACTTTATACACAAGTTTTTGAAGGTGGCCAAAAATAGATGCTACAAAACGCTTAAAATGACACTTGAAAATTCTCTATACACGCACCGCCATTGATGATAGGTTATGTTTTACGCCACTCATTTATGCAACCGAGATGAGCGAGACCCTGGTACATTCGGGTTCATTCGGGTCTTCTCGTGTTCGGGATCCGCATTTAATTCGTTTTGTTTCGGATCTCGGGTTCAGGTATACGGGACTGGGCTCGACCATCTTGAATCCAACAAAGTTGATTCCGTGAAGGTTTTCAGTCGCACAATTATATTTATTTTAAAAAAGCCACGGCTGGAAAACAGGTTCATAATAGCTATGAATTCCACTGCCCGAAGCCGCGATTACCATTTGACATTGACTTTGATGCCGCTTCACGCCCATCCTATCCGCAATAAACATTCCGAAGTGTCGTGAAAAATAGCCCCGCATTATTAGCCTATTAGTGATTTTGTTAGAGTATTTGGGAATACGTGTGAGTGAATTAGGTTGCTCTTGAGTGAATGGTGAAAAATATGTTATGGCCTAAATGCTCCAAAAACCTGCAAAATATTGACAAGAAATGCAGTGAAATGAATCCGGGCTTCGAAGTAGTGTTCGTCCCAAAAGTTCGACGCATAAAACGGTTGATAATCAATGAGTGACTTTGGTTCTTGCCATACAACTAGTCCCATAGCCTGTTACATCTTAAATACTTTAAATTTCGTTGGAAAAATTCCCATGGTCAGTTGGCAACTTTTAGTAACAATGCACTGCATTGTATGCTCATTGCAGAGGATAAACAATAAGGAATTTTGTTTGAAACATTTTTAGACGAGTGAGCGCAGCGAACGTAGTCTTTCCTAACGCTATACTCGATCGGGACTTGGCCGTGATGAGCATTGTCTGTATGTAGTATTATGTATGTTTGTCTGTCCGATCCCATACGGCCGAACGGCCAAATAGATTGAGCTGAAATTTTAAACACACATCCGTGACCAGGTAACTGAGAATTGCTAACAAAATGAGCAATATCCATTGCGATTTAAGCTCACAAGAAATAAAAATTTAAAAATCTAAATCTAGATTGCAAATGTTTAAAATACCCATTAGTAAAATAGAACACAGCCTGTGAAAGTTCGCGATCAGTAGTATCTATGAGATGAACCAAGTCAATGTTTATTATTTTGTTTTTGTTTTTTGTTATGCATGGCTTCTGTCATCATTCTGTAAACTAGGGAAACGCCAAAGTCGTTGTTGAACGAGTGAGTAAGCCATGTGTTGAGTACCCGGTAACGTTCCCTTTCCTCCTCCTACCTAAGGCCTCCCTAGCCTATCATAGGCTAGAGTGGCGCATTATGGCCATACAGTTGACGTGCCCTTATACCAACTAAACTCAAAACCCTAATTATTATACCTAGGCCTATATATAATTATTATCATCAAACTTAAATGCAAATGTTCCCGGGTACTCAACACATGGCTCACTCACTCGTCTATCAACGACTTTGGCGTTTCCCTAGTTTTTCATTATTATTTTAGATTAAAAAAAAGGTGGATTTTGAATTTGTAGTACAATTTCCCACCTTTATTTTATCTAGATAATACAAAAAGATAGCAACAATAAATTTATCTAGATAAGATAACAGATAATGGATTTTATCTAGATAAGTCACAACACTGTTTTACACACGAACATCCAAACGCGCTTCTCTGTTAACGTAGTTAATAAGATCCAGGTTCTCTAGTCAGCATTACATTTCAGATCTTTGCGATGATCTTAACAGGCGTTTGGTAGGTGGAGTTGGATAGAAGAAGAAAGAAGCCACATGAAGCTCCACCTACCAAACGCCTGTTACGGTCATCGCAAAGATCTGAAATGAAATTCTGACCAGTTGCAGTGACTTGTTTTGTCTTTTATAATATTTGTTATTGTCTTGTTTGTGTACATTATGTTTTTTAATTTGTATGTCGTTACCTTGAGAATGGGCAGGGAGATCTGCCCGAAACGTTGGTAATTAAACTTATTTAACTCGGAAACTCGAAAGAATTTCATTATGTCTACATCAAGATATCGTGTTTTCTTCGAACGCTGGTGGTAAAATCTAAGATTCTATGGCCACTTCACGCGTTGAACATTCCAGTCTAACAAACAAAAACTGTCGATCACGATATGTTTTACAGTTTACTGCTGCTACTTCTCGCTGACCTTGCAGAGGTCTAGGCGCAAATGTAGATCGTAAAATGTATCATCACTGCTATAATTAACACTTATTTTGCAGGTAATACATTGCGATGCTCCTTATTTATGCTTTCCAAGGTTGTTCATGTTCAGAAATTATTATTCTAAGGGAAAAAACTAGTTTTCTAACTTGGATAATTATTGAGTTCGTGGCGCAATCGATTCTAGGAGTATACTTTAGCAGCGGAAGTTCGCAGTATAGTTATATACATTGCTATAGTCAATTGTCGCTATTTGTAGGCTACATTGCAGAGGTAAATGAAGGGCCTGACAATGAACTATTATCATGAAGTTTCCTATAGCTTGATTCATGTTTGTGAATCAATAGTGAATGTGGGAGATCCGGGTTCGAGCCCCGGATGGGATGGACTTTTTGAATTTCTGAATTGTATTAAATACTAGGAAAACGCCAAAGTCGTTGTTAAACGAGTGAGTTAGCCAAGTGTTTTGACTTCTAAAACCGTACCGTCTGGTCACCTTACAGGAACTCACTCTACTTGCCACAATAATTATTTAAATTGAACATTCAAAATGCGAATCGTATTCAAAACGTATCAGCGTGAAAACATTTTTATTTCCCATTTAGGGTAACACCCCTCAAAAATAATATGTGGGTGTAAAAAATATAAAAAAAGTTGAAACTGATGAGTATCGAACCCCATTCATCCGCGCGGTAGGCTATATGGTTACCACTAGGCCATGCAGGCCACGTCAACCACGTCCCGCTAACTGCTACGAAACAAATGCCATTGATATTATTAAAAATCACATTTTTATTTATTGTAGGCTTCTATCGCAATGGATCAAGCTGATTTTGTTAACAGTTCTTAGTAAACTCGTACCGGATGTCTGTTTAAAATTTCAGCGCAATCTGTTCAGCGGTTCGGCTGATTTTCGACGTACAGACAGACAGACAGAATCACAGAATGAGACCCGTTTGAGTTGAATGGAGACACTCAGTCGCTCCGCTCCCTCGTTTAATTATACTAGGGAAACGCCGAAGTCGTTGTTAAACGAGTGAGTGAGTGAGCCAAGTGTTGAGTACCCGGGAACATCCCCTTTCCTCCCCTATACCTAAGGATCTAGCCCAGTATGAGAAATGATACCGGGTACTCAACACATGGCTCACTCACTCGTTTAACAACGACTTAGGCGTTTCCCTAGTTATATAAATTGAACATTTGAAATGCGAATCGTATTCAAAACGTATTAGCGTGAAACATTAACAAATTTCCAAGATAAAACAAAATCACCTAAGTTTTATTTCCCATTAACACCCCTCCAAAATATAATGTGGGTGTAAAAATACAAAAAAAAGTTCGAGCTAACGGGCATCGAACCCCAACCCTCAGTGCTCTAGACTAATGCTTACCAATAGGCCATGCAAGCCACGTAGAAATTAACCCGCTAGCTGCTACTAAACAAATGCTATCGATATTTTAAAAGTCACATTTTTATTTATTGTAGGATTAAATCGCAATGGATCTAGCTGATTTTGTTAGCAGTTCTCAGTACACGCGTACTGGATGTCTGTTTAAAATTTCAGCCCAATCTGTTCAGCGGTTCGGCTGATTTTCGACGTACAGACAGACAGACAGAATCACAGAATGAGAGCCGTTCGAGTTGAATGGAGACACTCGGTCGCTCCGCTTCTCGTTTAATCAATCGTTTGTAATTATCGATGTAAGTGTAACAACAATCACCATCACTATCACTATCACTATCACTATCACTATCCACATTCGATAGCAGTAGCCTTTGTGCATGAAAAACATGAGAAAAATAGAAAACTCCATTTACAAACATTGATTTCAAAATTGGTTCCCATTCCATACCAATTTTATTGACAGAATATTATATGAACATTATTATAGTAATTGCATAATAATATAATATATTTATATGTCACACAAGGGTTATCGATCACTCTCATCTAGGCTTGGCTTTGCCGTATGATTGATATTATTTACTTTCTGCATTCTGCAATAATTTTTATGTTTATATTATTTGAGTACGCTTTGGTAGTCGCTTCCAGCTATGAACAATACACAAGACAAAACAGCTAGTTGTATCATTAATTTAAGCCAGACAGACAAATACCTTCGTTTAGTAAGACGGCTTCGCCATTCTTACTAATTTGTTTGCTTTAGCTAAAGCCACACTGTGTATACAAATTATACCAGTGTGCAAAGATAATTTAACACATCGTCCATATTAGAATATCGAATATATGTAAGAAATATTAAACTTATTTTAGGAAGTCTACACGGCACAGTACACATGCATAGATTTTAGTTTTATACATTGTACGACATTTTAAGCTGTCAAACTCATCACACAAAACTTATACTCTCTTTGCAAAAATAATCTTTCATCAGAAATAAACAAAACTACCCGCTTCGCTAACGCTTTTTCCAGTAGCGTTGATGGATGAGATTCTATGGTTAATTATCGTTGTCCTAAAAGTACGATTTCTATGAGAAATGTTCCCATAAAGAGTCATTAAGATAGGAGTGGCCATTTGCCCGGTTGTGGGCAAATACCACGTAAAATATCGCTTAAAAAATCGAGAAAAATCTTAAAGTACGATATTCATGAGAAATATTTCTTCGATTGTACCCAAAAAGGAAGATCTAAATTCAGAGATTTCAAAGGTCCACAAACAAACAAACAAAAAACACCCAAGCTATTTTTCTCAGGGTAAGTGAAAATTGAAGTCTTCGCTTCGCTCATCCGATTAGTGTATCGCGCTCGGTGGCTTTGGGTAATCTATTTCTGTGTGTGCGTGTGTCAACTGTTGTAACACAACACGACTTTCTTTTGACACGCGATTTTTTTATTGTCCTTCAGCAACAATTATTACAAGATAATTTTGGTGACCGTTGTGGTGACGGGAGCGGGGCTAGCTTTGCTAAGCGAGATATTTCTCCGTACCCGGCATTTCCACCAAATATTAAACGTTCTTCGACAATCTGTTGATTATGTAGCTTCACTCTCCATTTTAAGTCCATGATGTTCAAGGTTAATAGGTTTGTTTGGTTTGCTACACGAACTTACACTTTACACTAGTGTAGGCTCACAAAATCTAAAAAGCGTCTTCGTAAGTGTAGTGTATGTGTAGCCGTTTGGTTTGACTTCGATGTAGTGTCAAGTGTAGCCTTTCTACACGAGCTCTAGGAGGTCGTGTATAGTGTAGGTGAAGAAATTTAGGCGCAAAATTTGAAGAGAAACGAATTGAAACATGAATGACACATTCTTGCAAGTGGCAATCAATATAACTCCTAAAATCAATACAATAGTCAACTAAATTACGCATCAGAAACCGATTCGGAGTATTTTATATATATGTGGGACTAGATTTTTGATGAGGGCATACATAGGGTACTCTAAACTCAAAAAGGATAACCACTAATGAAGATGATGTTACAAATAACTTTTCACCGTCTGATATGGTCTTAAAATAGACCTATACAATTAATTTGACTCATTTTATGTCTTCAACATGTCCTGTGTGAGTTTTATTGTTTTAGAAGTTTGACAGTTCGATGTGGGACAATCTAGTGTAGAGTGTAGCTTAAAAAACGTTTAGTTATTCTTGGTAACGTGTAGTGTAATTCGATTTGAAGGCCTACACCTACACTACACAAGTCTACACTTCACTAGGTAAACCAAACAAACCTAATGATGGTTAATGCAGAGGTGTAATTTATTTAGTCGTTTAATCAGACATTGCATTAATGGTAATGGCGCTTAAAACCATATTGCTATCAGCACCATACGAATATTTAACCGGTGGTTACTTTTGGGTGTGTGTGGTTAGGGGGGCGGGGGGAGCGGAGGTTATAGACCGAGTAATGAACTGAAATTATTAAATTGTTACCCGCGTGCTCCGTACTTGTGACTGGCTACTTGTGTGCGTGAATTATAGTCACCGCCCCCCCCCCCCCCCCTCCCCCGTGTTTATTATTTATGTTCGGTAGTAGCATGTCATGCGACATTTTGTGAAGATAATTACCCAGGAAGAAGCATGATTTGAACAGAAAACATGATCCTGCCCTGGCTTTCAACTGCTCGGGAGCGCATGCTTTGTGATGGAGTTGCAACGGTTGCTCTCGCTGGAGGCTCATACTTGATGAAAAAAAAAAACTTTGCTGAACAGGTTCTGCACTGGTTTGAGAGCAAAAAGAATCATAAATAGGAGTAGAACTTGCAACACAATCTGCAGCGTGGGGGGAGAGTAAAGAATGAAAATTACTCCGTCATCCCAGTATATCGTCGGCTTTGTTTGTACTACCACAGCGTATAGTAACTTAAGATTTCACGTTTACTAGAATTAAATCACAAAATAACTTTATTAAATCATAAATAAGTGATAATATCGTAGAATATTTTATTATTGGATGAGCGAAGCGAAGACTTCAATTTCACCGACCCCCAAAAAATTTAACTCGGATGTTTTTTTGTTTGTTTGTTTGTTTGTTTGTTTGTTTTTGTTTTTTTTTTTTCCGTCGGTTTGTTCGCTCTCTACCGGGCAAACGGCATATGCGATCTTGATGAAAATTTGACACGACCTTCGTTTCTCTGAACTTAGACTTGCCACGTTTTTGGGTACAATCGAAGAAATATTTCTCATGAATATCGTACTTTTACGATTTTTTTTCGATTTTTAGTGCGATATTTTCGTGACATTTGGACCGATTCTGACCAAACGGGTGGGGCTACAACGTTCATATTTCACATGCACATTAAGGTAATGGTGATGTATTGACTTTTAAAAGAAAAAGTAGAAAAAGTTAGCCAGAATCTATAGAAAAAAAGCTTTTAATATAAGATTTTTGTTTTTTTGTACGATATTTTCGTGCCATTTGGGCCAATTCTGACCAAACGTGTGGGGCTACAACGTTCATATTAAACATGGTCATTAAGGTTATGGTGATGTAGTACCTTTTGAAAGAAAAAGTTGAAAAAGTTAGCCAGAATCCATAGAAATGAAGCTTTAATATAAGTTTTTTACGGTAAATAATACCAATTGACAAGAAACAAAAGAAACTTGACAACATTCACCTACAATGCGTAGGCAGCAAAACAAAGCACTTGCAAAAGTAAAGATATCCCACGCAAACTAAAACTTTAAAAAGCTCATCCATCAACGCGGCGGGAACTTTAGCGTTTTCTAGTTAGTAGGAGGAAAGCAGAATAATGGATGAGCGAAGCGAAGATTTCAATTTCACTGACCCCCCAAAAAATTTAGCTTGAATGTTTTTTTTTGTCTGTTTGTTGCGCACTTTACCGGGCAAACGGCATATGCGATCTGATGAAAATAAGAGGGGACCTTCGAAATCTCTAAACTTAGACCTGCCACGTTTTTGGGTACAATTGAAGAACTACTTCTCATGAATATCGTATACTTTTACGATTTTTTTTACGATTTTAAATGCGATGTTTTCGTGACATTTGGGCCGACTCTTACCAAACGGATGAGGCCATAACGTTCATATTTTACATGGACATTAAAGTAATGGTAATGTATTGCTTTTTGTAAGAAAAAGTTGAAAAAGTTATCCGAAATCCATAGAATAAAGGTTTTGATATGAGTTATTTTAGGTTTATGGTAACGATTAAACAAGTAACAATAGAAACTGACAACAATCACTTACAATGCACTCAAAAGCACTTGCGAAGGAAAAGTGGTCCATCGCAAACTAAAAACTTACAAAAAAACTCATCCATCAACGCGACTAAAAAACGCGTTCGCGAAGAGGCTTAGTGTAATAAATTATACCTATAGACAAAAAAGAAAGTTTACGACAACTGTAAAAAGTAGTGGACAGACGAACAAACATTAATTTTTGGATGAGCGTAGCGAAGATTCCATTTCACTACACTGGAGAAAAAAATCCGGAATGTTTTTTTTTTTTTTTTTTTTTTTGTATTTTTGTGTGTCTGTTAACACGATTCTGCTAAACCGATACCGATTGCGATGAAATTTTATGGAGGCCTTCGAAATCTCTGAACTTAGAACTGCCACGTTTTTGAGCGCAATCGGGTAATTTTTTCTTATAAAAAACGCAATTTTACGATTTTTTTTCGATTTTTTTTAAATTTCTTCGACTTATAACCACCTACACGCTTTATCCGATTGTAATGATTTTCTCACAGAACCTTAATTTTATGAATTAAGATATTCGTGTGAAATTTGAGCGTAAACGAAAAATTATTTTTCATGAAAATCGAAATTTTAGGGTTTTTTTCTTTTTTAAAACAATTGAACATTAATTTTATGAATACTCGTGTTAAATTTGAGCGCAATCGAATAATGATTTCTTATGAAAATTGCAATTTTACGATTTTTTTTTTTAAATTTCGATTTATTAAAAAAATTAAGTTAATTTTTATTTTATTTAATTTAATTAAAAAAATCTTCGACTAAGTAATAATTTTTTCACATAACAACAGAAAATCCGCGTAACACATGGCAGCTCAATGCACCAATTACGCTCATCCAACAACGCGGCGGGACTTAAGCGTTTCCTAGTATAATATAGTTGGACAACGTCATGAAGTCAGTGTTTGAACCTATTTAAAATACCGGTCTCTGGTTGGGCATTGCTCGCGCAACGATGGCGTCGGCGCCGACTTGGTTGTCTCGGTATGCTTTAAAAATTTAAGTCTCCTGCTGACAAAAACAGTTATGTTTAAATTTGTGACAAGACTATATTTACGATCACAAAATATATTTATCTATATATTTTTCTAACTTTTATGCCTCCCTCCCACATACTTCTCTGTGGAATGGAGTCAAAAGGTTGTATTTGATTCTATGGAAACCAATCCAGAAATGTAATAAACAACAAAACCCCACCACAGCCGGTTATCGAACCCGGGTCTTTCCAAATGCCGATAGGGAGCGTTATCCCTAAGCTACCGTTATGGTTGACTTCATAACATCTAATGGTGCATTTTAAGATCTGAATAGATTGAACTTTAATTTGATTTAATTTGTAGTTCATCATTTTGCCTTTGCCCAGTATCACCAAACAGCGCAGCCAGGTCACTTTACTTTAAAAAAATTAATCTTGGTAATAATTAATGTTTTTAAAATATTGCATGCCACTTTTCTATCCAAGCTAAGGTTGTTGCATTATTTATCCACTAGATAACAAAATAATTTATTCTTTTCCCTTCCTAAAAGGACCGTAAACATTAATTATACTCACTATCCATGCCACCCTTTCAACAATTTTCTGGTCTCCACAAATTTTAATGTGAGACATTTAGCAACTGACAAGCATTAAATTAGTAAAATAACGACGACGTTTGTCATTGCCCGAAGCCTCCTCATTCCACCCTTCACGGGGCGACTCTCAATCAACTAATAACACTGCTCACATCGTGGGTGGAGGTGGACTTTACTTGCATATTTAACTCACATTATTCTTCTTGGATTCAAAGAGTAGATTACGAATAATTAATGAGCCGAGCCTTCTGTACGACGTATTAACATTCTCTAGTGAAACTGATAACGCAAGATGCACTGATACCCTCGTGATCACTGGCGTGGAAGGTGCGAGGCTAGAAAGAACATTGGAGGCAGCGTCAGATTGATGTGCGAGGCTAGAAAGAAGATAGGGTAGTGAGAGGCTAGAAAGAAGGTTAGGTTGTGTGAGGCTAGAATAAGATTAGGGTTGTGAAGGCTAGAAATAGATTGGTGGCAGCGGGCAGAGGTTTGTGTGAGGCAGAAAGAAGATTAGGGATGTGCGAGGCTAAGTGATGGGTGAAGATAGAGTTATATTGAGTGCCAGAGAGTTCTGTGTCGTCTACCCCAACGACTTCTTCAAGCTTAGCGCCAGAGTCTTTCCGGACGACTACGATGAAATACTTGAGACACAAATGGCGGCCAAAACCGGTAACATTCTATTGATTTTGATTTTAGTTTCTACATTAATTGTGTTTTATTGTTAGAGATAGCTCACGCACATCGTTCTTTCTGAAGTCTGTAGTTCGCAATTTGCTGTTTCCAAACAAAATACTAAATACTTTTTCCAAAGTTTATCTTGTCAAACACTATCCAATTATCAGTAAGACAGATTTATAGTATGTATGTGCGTGGCTCGTTGGTCTTGTTGTTAGCGTATCTGCTTCCAATGCAGTAGGTCCAGGGTTCAATTCCCGTGAAAGTCAGAAGTTTTTTTAACTTAGGTACCTAACTAATTTGGACTTGTCCATCAGTTCTTGTCTTAGGAGTTTGTGAACGGTGACTTTGGAGCCGTATAGTAACGAAGCACATAATAAATTAAAGTTGTTCTGAACCGGCCTTGTTGATTCTGGCGTTGATCCGCGGATGTTCGCCACTGTTCATACCACTGATGCTATATTTCCTATTAAAAATGTCGATCTTTGGTTGGTTATCGCCACTCGTCGATTGCGTCGGGGCCTACAGGGTTGGCTTGGTCGCTTTGATATACTGTCCCCTACTAAAAATCAGTTATATAACTGAGTGGGTAGACTCTAAATACAATTTTTTTTATTTTTGTACTGTCACCGACATGACCAGCAGTTTTCGCTTGTTATCAGCATCATCATTAGAACCATCATAATAAACTCGCTAAATGTCATGCTACATAATATACCAACAAAATATCTGTTAAATTGTCACTTCGTTATGCTGTTATTCATAATTTGTATCGGCAGGCATTACAATACCATACTCAAAGAAGTAGCTGTGTGAAAACACTGTGAGTTGCAGCACGATATAAAATATTGCATTACACGTTAATATCAGCTAAAATCATGATGTGGCGGATATGCTGCAAAACAAATTCAATTGAATTCGTCAAACAAATCAATCAAACTTGTCTATTCACAGTCTATTCACAACTAAATACACTAATTCATTTACCTGAAGAATGTAGGCAATCAGAGGCAGGCAAGTAAATTCTTCGGGGTAGGGACAACCCTTAGGAAAGTTTCTATGATTAAAATGCATGGCATATTTTATAGAACTCGTATACAATCTCAGTATTCGTCCTGCAAGTCGAGATTACCGGTGGTGGGTATCGAACAGACAGATGACACCTCGAATTAAAGTCCCGCGTGTTATAGACCCCTGTACAAGGTCCCTGGGAGGCCTACGGGGGGAA